>CAUYQV010124712.1:0-30764 GCA_963574575.1 Galagoides demidoff
CCACACCTATGGTTCATCTTACAAGGGTACATGTGAATCTTTCTAAATGTAGAATATAAATGTCTTAACACAATAACTAAGAGGATGCCATGAAGGCTATGTTAACCAGTTTGATGAAAATATTTCAAATTGTATATAAAACCAGCACACTGTACCTCATGACTGCATTAATGTACACAGCTATGATTTAACAAAAAAAAATGAGTTTTCGAATATTTGCATACCTATTCTACTTTGCTGTGTTTTTTAAAGTAAATTCATAAAAATTATAATCAATTTGAAATACTTTGTTGAGGACATTTGCATCTGTTTTTCACAGAAATATTGGTCTCTGGTTTTACTTTTTTTATTGTTTTTGTCTATTTTGATATTAGAGTAATACTAATACTAGCCTGATAGAATGAATTAAGAGGTATATAATAATATCCTGGCTCCTTTTTTCTGGAAGGGTATTGGGGAGAATCAATATATTATATTCCTTAAATATTTAGTAAAAATTCACTAATGAACCCATTGAGACTCCTGCTTCCTGTTTAGGAAGTTCATTAATTGCCATTATCATACTTTGTTTTCACTTGTACAGATTAATGGAATCAGGTGCAATGTTTTTACCTGCATATATTGCATAGTGGTCAAGTCATGACTTGTAGACCATCTGTCACTCAAATAATGTACACTGTATCTAATTTCTCATCATACTTCCCTTCCAACTCCTTCCTCCTTCAGACTCTCCATTGTCTATTATTCCATTCTCTGTGCCCTTTCTTTCTTTCTTTCTTTTTTTTTTGAGATGGAGCCTCAAGCTATCCCCCTGGGTAGAGTTCCATGGCATCACAGCTCATAGCAACCTCCAACTCCTGGGCTCAAGCGAGTCTCCTGCCTCTGCCTCCCAAGTAGCTGGGATCACAGGCGCCCGCCACAACACCTGGCCATTTTTTGGTTGCAGCCATCATTGTTGTTTGGTGGGCCCAGGCTGGGGATTCGAACCCTCCACCTTAGGTGTACGTGGTGGCTGGTGCCTTAGCCGATGCCCTTTCTTTCTTATAGAAAAACATACAGATTTTGATGATTAATTTCATCTTTTCTGTCCATTACCTACCTCCCATCATTCTAAACTGAAATTTTTTGAATAATATAGATGTTGTGCTTAACTTCAGAATTCCATTGACTTGATATTATAAAAATTGTTATCAACAAATTGAAAATACTGCCTGTAGCTAGCCAATGTTTACATATATATCTACATTATTAATTTTCTATTAGTAAATGCATTATAACTCCATATCATGATTATTTATATGTATGTTCCCAGTGATTTAAGAAAGAATATTTTCCATGACAAGTTGTCTAAGCGATTACCTGTATCTAGATTATTACTCTAATTTTTCTTTGTTTTCCTCCTCTTAATCAAATTATTTGCTAAATAGGTTCAAATTACCTCTGTTAATGTCATCCATTATTTCCATTGCAACATGTGAGAATCCCAGAGGACAAGCTAATAACTTGTCATTACAGAACATACCTCTTTTGAGTTTAAAGTATTATGACAAATAATAATCATTATCTAATTAAGTACAATATGAAAAGGGAAGAAAGTGTTTAGTGGCAAATTCTTCTTTCCTTTTCCCCACACAAAATCAGAATAATCCATATTTTTACATTATGTCTCTATATATTCAATTTGTTGTCATTTAAAATATTACTAAACTTGCCTGGGCGTTGTGGCAGGCGCCTGTGGTCCCAGCTACTTGGGAGGCAGAGGCAGGAGACTCGCTTGAGCCCAGGAGTTGGAGGTTGCTATGAGCTGTGATGCCATGGCACTCTACCCAGGGGGATAGCTTGAGGCTCCGTCTCAGGAAAAGGAAAAAAAAAACAAAAAACAAACCAATAATGCCAGGTGGAGGAGTGAAACTTCGTGAAAGTACTTTCTAAATTGCTTACCTTCTGTATTTCCCAGTTTACTGGCCTGGAATAACTTTATCTCTGAGTAGAGGAGTCTCAATGGGGGCCCAAAGCCTTTATGGAGGGGTTCAACAAGGGAGAGCTAAGGAGAACATGCTGCGTGGCCTTAGTTCTAGAGTGTGGCCCTTTTTCTACAGTTTGATGCTTATTCCCTTTCTAGGGTTTAAACTGAGTGCCCAAGGCACTCAGAAAATATTTCGTTCTTGCTGGACCAACCCAGCATAATCTGTTATCTCCATTTAAAAATCTCCTTAGAAATCTCCTTAATATCTTTTAAAGAAATCACTGCTCAGTCCCTATGCCTCTTCTAGGGTTCAGAAACTTTTCCCCTGTACAACCCAGACCTTGACCAAGACCCATAATGAATCTCCCTCTTACTACTGAATCTTTATCTGTGCAGTGCTCTCTTTCCAGTACCCAGTTCCAATCACTGTGGCCACCTGGAGCCTCAGTCATCCCCTCCTCAGCTCAGCAAGACCACCAATCTCTTTGTGATTCCTTCTCTCGAAGAGAATAGCCCTGTCCTGTTTGCTGCCCAGTGTCTCAATCCTGTGCCATATTTTGACCATCTTCAGTTATCTTTAGCAGGAGGCAAATAGGGTACTTGCTGTACTTCAGTGGCCGGAGGCAGAAGTCTATTTAGACTCCTTTGCTTTAAATTGTTCACACATTATTTATTCCTGACAGTTTTCATATGCTGGGATTTTGTCTACTACGAAACTACCTGACCAAGAAGTCATGTTGATTTGAAAAACACTAAGAACAAGTGCTGATTTGGAATTGTAATGGTTGGCTGCTATAGAATGAGGTCGTCCTAATGTAAGAAACAAAGAAAAGTGCACTACACAGCGTTTCTACTCGACAGGATTTTCAGGCATAATTAGGAAAACAAACAGCTCTAAGGTTTTAAATTAAATCCCCCAAATTTAAACTATGGCTTCACACATGTGGCAACACCTTTGGAATTCCATGTAATATAAACCTATATTTCAAAAGTAAACACTGAATAATGAATGAGGAGAAAACTTTCTTCTCTCCCCCCTCTACCTACCCACCACTGACTTCTCACCTCTCTCTGTAACATTTATTGAGCCATTGCTGTATGTCGCATACCACATCATATTTAATCTTCACAACAAACCCATGAGATTAGGTAACTCTTCTAAGATCGCCTACAGCAATCGTGGCTAAACCAAGGATCAAATCCAGACTGCCAGGCTCCATGATACCAATGCTGTAACTGATTTAAGTAATAGAGAGGAGGTAGATGTTTGTAGAGAAAGATAGTGAATTCTGAAAAAAAAAATCCACAATTTTGCACACTAAATTCTTTTTTTTTTTGAGACGGAGCCTCAAGCTATCCCCCTGGGTAGAGTGCTGTGACATCACAGCTCATAGCAACCTCCAACTCCTGGGCTCAAGCGAGTCTCCTGCCTCCGCCTCCCAAGCAGCTGGGACCACAGGCACCCGCCACAACGCCTGGCCATTTTTTGGTTGCAGCTGTCATTGTTGTTTGGCGGGCCTGGGCTGGGGATTCGAACCCGCCACCTTAGGTGTACGTGGCTGGCGCCTTAGCCGATTGAGCCACAGGTGCTGAGCCACACTAAATTCTTGATGTTCTTTCTACCCCCTTGTGACTGAGTGTGCCCTGCCCCCAACAGAATCCACTAAATTCTTATGTTGTACAAAAATGACTCAAAATTATGGACAGGTGAGGAGAACCATGTTTGAAAAGGGAAGTTAGCCACATTATAGTTTATTATTTGCTTGAGGTCACAATACCCACTCTCCTAATATGTCTTGCCTCCTACGAGAATCTTTCATGAAGTAATATGTCATAAGAACGCATACTAGCTCAAATGCAAACATATGTTCTTAAAAATCATGACTCCTTTCTTATTTCTCTTCCCTAGTCCCATGGCCCCACATGTCGTGGCTCAACCTTATAACCTATAATATCATTTTCTTCTATGTAAAAAAGATAAACAGGCAGTGCAATGTAACACATATACCCCCCAAACCATTGCGTAGTGACTTCTTTTTTTCTCTCATATGAGTTAATAAAGATTAGAATATTAATTTACTTAGGGAGTTTTGTGCCAGTGTTTTTCTGAAAAAAGGACTGATTCATGTTCCCTGGTGCATACCACAGCAAAGAAATTCCCATTGCCTGTGTCGCCTGGCTAAATGGTACCTAAGCATATTGAATTTATTTTTAAGGAGTCTCTCATATTTTCAGATTGTGTTTTTGTTTTCTGTTTTTCAGATTGTTCACGTCCTTTGGTATTTCTAAATCTCAGTGGTAGAAAGAAAACAATGTTAGATGATGCCAGAAAAACAAGCCAAGGAAATGACAAATGCAGATGAAAACAGGAGTCTCACATAAGAATGATGTAAAGATAAAGTTACTCTCACTGTGGTTTCATATCCACAGACAAAGCGCATTTCCCGAAACATTTGGCTGGTTAATTTAATAAATAATGGACAGTTGATAAAACTATAAGCTGCCTGATACATCTTTTCCCTTAAATTAATGGAACTATTTGTGGGAGGAAGTTGGGGGTTGAGATCTTGTCAACTTTGGCCCTGTTGATTTACTTAGGTAAACCTAAGAAAAGTTACCCAAGTAACTCTTGATTTGCTCTCTGAATCTCTGCCAGACTGCTTTGCATTGAGAGTTGGGGATATGATCTGATGCTGAGGCAACTTTAAAAGAATTTTGCTGTTAGAGACTCTAAGCAACAGAGGGTAGTTTTTATCCTTCCAAATGAACCTTGTGTAGGGCTGGAATCATGTTATCTGTTGTTTCTTCTTATCTCCCTACAGGTCTCAGAATCAGCTGCTGCACCCAAATGGTGCTTAATAAATATCTGTCTATTGACTGACTTTTAGACTTAGAAATGTAGAATACCATGAGCTCCATCAGGGATTATGCCCAATGGGAGAAAAAGGTCAACAACAAAAAAGAGGTTTTTCTTGTTAAGTTTGGTATATTTTATTTTTTGCTAAGTTCTTTATTTCAGAAGAAACTTCTAACTTTGCTCTAGTTTAATATGTATTTGGAAAAAATATTTTATAAATATGATAAAAGCGTGTACTTCAGATAGTAAATTCTATTAGTCATTTCCTTCAAATAATTTTCTACTTGTCCTTGGCCTGTGAAGATACTGGAATGCATTTAGATGCTGGCCAAATTCATTTTACCTTGGTGGGTGAAATGCTTCTTAGATATATATCTTTATAAGTAAGACAGACATCTCTTACAGTGGGGGGATTTTTCTCTGTTAACAACTAAACTCTGCAAAGAAGCTTCTGCATATTCCAGCAGGATTTTAATGTACATATGTATACGTATTAATATTTTTTTGAGACCTTGTAGTAGGGGAAGGGGAATTGTTTTTTTCTTATGAGAAACATTGAATCACAAAAGAAAATGTCAGTTGAAGGAAATATCACTAAAAGCCAACTCTGTATTATACTCATCAACTCCACAAAGACTGAAAAGCATAAAACTATTAATAACTAACTACAAGAGTTAAAACTCCACTTTTTATTAGCAGTAGAGAGAAATGGGAGGAGGGAATGAAGGCTTCGGGTCCTTCTCAGTGGTTTTCAAAAATTTCTATCCAAGTAGCCCCAATACAAGACAAAGCGAATGGTGGCAGCTTTTGAGGTCTACTATGCTAACTTGAATTTTTTATTGTAGTCTAAATTATGAAAATAATATTCTATAGCAGTTAAATAACATAATTTTAGTCTGAGTTTTCTTTTCTTTTTCTTTTTTTTTTTTTTTTTGCAGTTTTTGGCCAGGGCTGGGTTTAAACCTGCCACCTCCGGCATATGGGGCTGGCACCCCACTCCTTTGAGCCATAGGTGCCACCCTAGTCTGAGTTTTCTAATACAGTTGATGTTATAGGGTAATGAACCATGTTTACCCTCTGAATTGGGTTATCTTCTGACATCACTTCTTCTATCTCTGTAGAACAAAAACACTTGAGTTTGAAAAACATAGGGCTACACATCTTTCCTCAACAATATTACAGTGAATTTTAATTATTTGTTTTCACATCATCTCTTACATTATACTCTGAGTTCCCTGAAGTCAGGGGCTAGATCTTATGTTTCTCTGCATTATCAGAGACTACTTTAGTGCCTAGCAAACAGTATCGTTTGGCATCTGTTTGTTAAATGGAACTTAGTGGGTCTCTTACACTTGGGCTGTGAAAGGTTTACTCAGATTGGGGACTTCTTGGAGGAAGATGACTCTGGTGATAATTGTTCAACAACCCATCTTATTCAGTTTATAAGATGCGCTGAGGTTTAAATGGAAGAAAAATTGGAAGAGTTGCTTTACTGAACATGTTCTCTTGGAGAAATTCTCCAAGGCATGATATGCAGCCATCTGGAGGGCTGTAGGGGCCATGATGTGGTCATAAGAGGCTTGTCTTCTATTCAATTTTTATTGAAAATGACACACAATTCCATAGAGTTCATTAAAGTTTCAAAGTTGTAGTCTGTTAGAGCTGCCATAACAAAATGCCATAGATGGGGTGGCTTAAACAACAGAAATTAATTTTCTCAAAGTTCTGGAGGCTGGCAGTCTACAGTGAAGGTGCTGGCAGGCTTGGTTTCTCCTGTGTCCTCTTTCCTGTCTTGCAGATGGCCTTTCCTTGGTGTGTCCCTGATGTCTCTTCCTTGTCTTTTAAGGAAACCAGCTCTGTTGGATTAGGGTACTACCCTTATGACCTCGTTTAACCATAATCACATCTGTAAAGGCCTCATCTCCATAAGGTCACATTAGGGATTAACTCTTCAATGTATGAAACTAGTCCACAGAAAAAGATACTAAGAGTTACATATAAGCTATGAATTGAGTTGTTAAAGGTTATCATGTTATCTGACTTTCCTACATGTCTGGTTTGTTCTCTGTAAGCTCAGAAGCATGTGTCTATCTGTGTTCTTGAGGCATCTGGGTTTTTGCCAGCATGGCCACAGATCCCTTTTTTTGGTGACACTGTCAATCACAGGGCTCTGTCCTCCACTGGCGGAGGCAGGAGCATGTGACCTGAGTAGGCTGCTGTGATACTGTGATACAATAAGAAATATGTATTTGTTTGCTTCTGAGTCTTGGAACAAGGGATTCTAAAGCCCTTGGAATTTCCTAAGTTAATAGGGGTGAATTTTGTTATTCTTAATGAACCTCTTCCAATCATACTTGTGTTTATGCTAATGAGGTGACTTTTGGGGAGGTCCTAGATAGCTTCAGGATGGGTTGGTTGCCAGAAGTGATTAGGAGGAGAACTTTCAGTCCCATCCCTGACCTCTGGGGATGTAGGGCTGGAGATTGACTTAATCATCAATGGCTAGTGATTGGGTCAGTCACGCCTGCATAGTGGAACCTCCATGAATGACAAGGTATAGAGAACTTCTGGGTTGATGACCACCTTAAGGTCCTGGCAGGGTGGCCTGTCCAGAGAGAGTATGGGGGCTCCAGGTCTCTCTGCCTCCTCATGCTTTGCCCTATACCTCTTCCATTTGACTGTTCCTAAGTTTTATCCTTTTTAATAAACTGGAAAAAGCAAGTCAAGTTCTTTCCAGAGTTCTTCCAGCTGTTCTAGAAATTATGAAACCAGAGGAGAGGACTGTGGGAACTTCCTGATGTTATAGTGGTCAGTCAGAAGTACATGTGCCAGACTTGGGGGACTGGGCCTTAATCTTTAGTGTCTATGCTCACTCTGGGTAGTTAGTGTCAGAATTGAATTGAAGGACACCCAGTTGACACCTGGTGAATGGAGAATTTGTCCGTGTGAGGTGCCAGAAAGTGTGCTATAAACACAGTTCAGAGCTAGTTAGACAATGTCATTCTGAAATTTCACTCTTTGGTATAATAGGCCAAAATGAAAATGACTACATCTCACACAGCTTGTCCATTCCTTCCTACTGGTTTTCCCAAATGTTGCTTCTCTTTCATTCCCCTTTCAATAAATTCCCTCCCTCTCTCTGGATAATTTCAATTAAAGTCATCTAGAGTTTGTTTCTGTTGTTTGAAATAATAATAACAATGATAATACTCTCTAGTAGTTATATGATGTTTACCATTGTTGCAAAGCTCTGGTCTCCCATATATACAGGCAGTTGGGTGAACTTCTTAAATTAGGGACAAAATGCTTTGTTGCCAGTGCCTCACCTGTGTGGGCGGGGATGAATCATGGTGTTCAGTTGCTACAGTTACATAAATATGTAAGTAGGTAGACTCCTTTTAGGTTTCACGAGTGGTCATTTTGGAAAACT
Organism: Galagoides demidoff; assembly: GCA_963574575.1. NCBI lineage: Eukaryota > Metazoa > Chordata > Mammalia > Primates > Galagidae > Galagoides > Galagoides demidoff. The sequence goes on from CAUYQV010124712.1 coordinate 8,254, forward strand.
GTATCATTATAATTTTTAATGTCATTTGGTTCTGCTCTATTTCTTGATTTTCATTGTTCTTTTGTGGGTGTGGGAGGAATAGATAGATCAGAGTCTTTTCCTTTGCTGAAGTAGAACTTGGATCAAATACTCCAAGTACCACCATCCTGGGAGGGGGATCTGCCATGTTCTCATTTTTTGCAAGTTGATCCTGAATATATTTAAGCAGCAATGGAGCGCACCCTTTTGTATACAAATACAAAGAAGGAAAACAGAGGAAACAAAGCGACAGGTGTAAAACCAATCTTCTGCTTAATGAGTAACCAATTCTTATGGGAACAGTAAGTAACCAAGGTGCTAAGATGAAGAGCTGCACAGATGTCATTGTCTTTGTTTTGTCTTAGGAAAAGGCACAGAAAGTGTAAAAGCCCCGTGGAGGTTTTGCTTCTGCAGCTGTGGTGATGGCTGGTCTTAGCCATTTGGGACCAAGTACCATCTGAAGAGAGAGCAGATTTTTTTTTTTTGGTGCAGCTCTGGAAGCAAAGGATTGAGATAGGTGCTTGTCATGGTGGGCTATGCCAGCGAGGGCAGAGCTTCAAAGAGAATTGGAAACCACCTGCCCTTATTACAAACAGAAATAGAGAAATCCAATAGCTTTTGGTGCTAGAAGCATTTAGGTTGTATACTGTGTTTTATTTTAGTTACAATTTTTTTGTCTTTTCAAAGTTTAATTCTATTTTTAATGTAATAGATTCTGTGTAAGTTGCTCTATAGAATGATTTTTGTCAAATTGTTGAATGTGAGAAGGTCGACTGTAGACCCTGTGTTGTTTTAATGAGTAATTTAACCAATGTAGTCCCTGAGCATGCAGCTGGTTCCTGGGGCTTGGAAAGGGTCTGGAGTGGAAGGAGTAGTGTCTTAACAAAATGGTGACATAAAAGCCAAGTTTGGGGATTAGTTGTTTTATCTTTGACTTTTTGCCAAAAATAGCCCTCTCAATGAAGGATATTAGTATTTCTTCTTCTATTTTCAAATTGCAAATGATATTTTTGGAGTCAATATTTATTTTCCATGGACTTGTAAAGGCACGAGTACCAAGCAAAGCTTTCATTTTAGAAAATGTGCTTTTGAAGCTAGAATTCCTTACAAAGGCCAGGAGTTTTTGAATAGACTTTCTGGTAGGCAATTTTTGTTCTTTGAGAAACTAAAGGCTATTTTATTCGGGCTGTATCAAAAAATTGAAATTTAAAATCAGAGCCATTCCCCCCCGCCCCCCCTTCAAATAGTTTTGTTCAGTGTTCTAGTTGAGCTAATGGCTTGCCATTCTCAAGCCCTTCCAAGAGTTTTGGAAACACCTAATTCCCTGAGTTAAAATACAATCTACTTGAAATACCTAGAATGGTTTCCATTTTCCCACACAAACTCTGACTGATACAGTGATTAAATGAACATAGGATGGCAGGGCACAGAAAGAGGCTAGGACATTTAAGACAGACTTTCTGTGATTTTTAATCTTGCCTAGAGCTATTGTGATTACCTTCAACCAGATGAGGACAAGTTAAAACTATGTATGTAAAGCATTTGAGACAGGTATGCATACAGCTCACTCAGACCCAGCACTTCACATGCACCATTGGCACTAGTGTCACTGCATTGGTGCAGAAAAACGTGCTAGTGCCTCTGCATTGGTGTAAAAAACACGCTAGTGCCTCTGCATTGGTGTAAAAAACTAGTGCCACTGCATTGGTGTAAAAAAAGTGCTGGTGCCTCTGTTTTGGAACTGCAGAGCTATGACCCGCAAGCTGAACTATGACCTGTGAGCACTACTGTGACCCACGTGCTGTACTAAGACCTGGGTGTGGTACAATGACCTGCGTATGGTACTAAGACCCACGTGCAGTAAAATGACCTGCAAGCAGAACTATGACCCGCGAGTGGTACTGTGACCTGCGTGCGGTACTAACATCCGTGAGCAGTACAATGACCCACATGCAGTATTGTGACCCAGGAGCGGTACTGTGACCTGCGTGCAGTGCTAACATCCTTGAGTGGAACTATGACCCAAGTGCGGTACTGCAACCCACGTGTAGTACTAAGACCTACTTACGGTATAAAGACCCGCCAGTGGTACAGTAAAAAATGCACTAGAGCTACTGCATTGGCATAAAAAATGCGCTAGTGCCTCTGCATTGGCATAAAAAAGGTGCTAGTGTCACCTCGTTGGTGCAGAAAAACATGCTGGTGCCTCTGCAATGGCATAAAAACGTGCTAGTGCCTCTGCTTTGGAACTGCAGAACTATGACCCGCGAGTGGTAAAATGACCCACGAGCGGAATTATGACTCTTGGGAGGTACCGTGACCTGCCTACGATACTAAGATCTGTAAGCGGTACTAAGACCTATGAGCGGTACAATAAAAAACGCGCTAGTGCCACTGCATTGGCGTAAAAATTGCTCTAGTGCCTCTGCATTGGCATAAAAAACGTGCTTGTGCCTCTGCTTTGGAACTGCAGAACTATGACCAGCGAGTGGTACTGTGACCCGGAGCAGTACTAAGACCTAAGACCTGTGTGTGGTACTAAGACCCGCGAAGGGTAAAATGACCCGTGATGGGTACTGTGACCCGCGTGTGGTACTAACACCCATGAGCAGTATAGTGACCCGCCAGCGGTACTGTAACCTGCAAGCGGTACTAAGACCTGTGTGCGGTACCAACAACCGTGAGCGGTACAATGACCAGTGAGTGATTCTGTGACCTGCATTTGGTACTAAGACCTGCCTACGGTACTAACACCTGCGAGTGGTACAATGACCTGCATGCAGTACTGTTATCTAGGTGTGGTAAAATGATCTGAGAGTGGTACTATGACCCACGAGCAGAACTATGACCCGCGTGTGGTACTATGACCTGCCAGTGGTACTAAGACCTGCAAGGGGTACAATAAAAAACATGCTAGTGCCTCTGCATTGGCGTAAAAAATGCACTACTGTCACTGCATTGGCGTAAAAAAAATGCTAGTGCCCCTGTGTTGCCACCGCACGTTTTTTTTTAATGCCAATATAGAGGCACTGCAACACTGCAAATACATGCTAAGGTGCACTGCATTGACATGCCAACACTGCATCTAGACGCTAATGCGTCACTGGATTTGCACGCCAAGAGTCACTGCATTTACACGCCTAAACATGCTAAGGAGCATTGCATTTACACGCCAACACTGTATTTACATGCTAACAGTCACTGCAGTTGCAAACAGAGGCACTAGCACATTTCCAAAGCAGAGGTCATAGTTCTGCAGTTCCAAAGCAGAGGCACTAGCATGTTCTTTATGCCAACGCAGAGGCACTAGCACGTTTTTCTGCACCAATGCAGTGACACTAGGATGTTTTTTACGCCCATGCAGAGGGACTAGCACATTTTTTACGCCAATGCAGTAGTAGCACTAGCACATTTTTTACGCCAATGCAGTGGTACTAGCATGTTTTTTACACCAATACAGAGGCACATTCATCTACTTGCTAGCTGATGCCATGTTGTTATCTGGAGCAGAAATAGGTCTTATGTTATCTATTCCTATTCCTCCTGGGCACACAGGAAAGCCATATTTTCTAGCCTCTCCTGCATGTAGTTTGAAGTATGGGGATGATATGCCCCAGCTCTGCACACCTCTCTTTCCTGTCCTCATGCCTGAAAGCCACCTTCTCCACGATGGCAGAGTCACAGTGTGGGAGGAGCCTGGATTCCTGGGTTACTTCTAGTTAAAGAGCTTCCCAGGGAGGTTGTCCAGCCTGCATTGGGCTTTTATAGGAGCAAGGATTTAAAAAGTTTGAGTTACCGAGATTTCGGGGCTTTTTATTGCCACAGCAGAGCTTGAGTCTCTTTTCTCATACGGTGGCCTTCAGGCACCTTGAGCTCTGTGAGTAAATCTATTTTTCATCTCTGTTGGTGGCACCATCCTCTATTCAATCCCTCAGCTCACAGCCCCCTAGTCCTTAGCCAAATCCAATGAACAACTAGACCTCATGGATTTTAATTTCCATATTTTTTCTTGGCTATGATATATATATTTCTTAGCTGCTTGTTGACATAAATTAATTTAAAACATATCAGCAAATTATCCTATTAAGATAGTCATTATTAAAAGTCCTTCTCTGCAAGGAACATAAAAGAATGTGGTAGCAATATAACAATATGGCTGATGTGTGGAAATAAATAAATTTCCAGATCACTGATGAAGGAAGTGGGGGAGCTTCCTGGGCTATGCTCTGTGCCTATGAGGCTCCTATACAAAGAAGAAAAGGACCCCCCTCCCCACCACAATGCACAGATGGATAAGTGAGGCTTAATGCAATTAACCATGGTCACCTAGATACTTCTTAACTACTGTCTTCCACTTTATCTCTTCATCCACTAACACATGCTTTTGATAAAGGGTCATGAGGCCAGCTGCTTACTGAGTGCAGATCAAAGCTGGAGCCATAGTCTGGCAGGGGTCGTCTTGCTAAGCTTAACCTTACGTGGGAGAGTGAGTTTGCTCAAAACATTTCTAATCACCTGTGATCTCTTCTCACATCTCCTGCAGAGTGTGGGACTGTAGTTGACAGCTCCCACACTCCCCTTTCCGTTTGGTGATGCTCCCTTTGTAAAAGCAGCTCTCGTTTTTACCAACCTATATTCCCTCTCCCACAAAAAGTGAGCCCCTCCTTGGTCACGCCACTCTTGTTGAGAAATCTCTCCACGGATGGCACTAAGCAGGTGTCCTTCAATTTTTATTTCTGTGGCAGCTCTCCCTCCTCCAAACTTAAGGATTTGTTACCTTTGACTATTTTTAAGAACTGGAAATAAGCCCATGTTTAAAAATGGTGTTTCCTTTAAGTAATTGCTTAGTAGTCCACAGCTTTGATCTCCCGAGACAACTTAAAAAAAGATCCTATGAAAACCTAGAATGGCGGTAAGGAGCATAGATGCAATGTTGAGGTCTTTGGACATCTTTGTGCTGAATTCTATGGGAAAGCTCGCTATTATTAGAGACTACACCAAAATTCAGTGACTGAATTTGCCTTTTCCTACTCAGTGAGGTATCTGGGGGACATCTCTGCACCCAGAACCATTTTCCATGTAAGTATGACATCAGCCACACTAGTTCTTACTGCCAACTTTATTCTGGATTTTTTCCCCTCCCTTCTTGCATCCTGATTCAAACCTGTGAATCTGCTTCAGGCCTGAAGTCTCATTATGTGTCTCCTTCTTTCTCCAGCTAAACTGACTGGGTGTGGACAGACAGACAGCAATTCCATGGGAATGATAGCCATGCTGTGGGCTTTTCTAATGGTGTTTGCCTTTAAAATACTATGAAACCTACTACCAATTGTAAAATGAAAGCTTTTGCTCCCATTTGGTACATTGAAAGTGAGGTGAATGTGGACATGTGAGAATATTTTTCAGCAAGAACCTTCTCTCTGAAATCCCTCCACATCCCATACCCGGTGCAGGTGGGTCTTCTCCACATAGTGTGAGGCTGGCTCCACTGGTATCTCAGTATCTGTCGTAGGGAAAAAGGTATTGCAGTATCTTCCACTGAGTGCTCCTGGTAAATAAAAAGAGCAAGGACTCAAGTAGGACTGCAAAGGATGAAGAATTTCTCTGTTTTCTTCTTTTCTGTAACATGTACTATTTGTTGTTAATGGAACTTCTTTCAGCAGTAGGTCTTTGGTCTTGGGGATTTGAAGAATGAACCCATGGGCCACAGATCAGTGGTAAGATGTGATTCATTAGCTAGAAAGGAATACAGAAAGAATTAAAAAGCACCAGAGCTTCTCACAGATGGAAAGACCCAAGTGAGAAATCTCCACGTGGGTCTTTTGTCTAAGGGTATAAGGTCTTAAGAGTTACATTTGGCCGACTTGGTAGATGATGATAGCTTTTCAATGTTAATGAGTGTATTAACAAGTGAATGTAGTCCCTTCCACACAAAGGGCAAGTTGTCCACTTTAGAAAAATCCCTCTCAGCTTACATGAAATTGCCCAGCCTAGGAAACTTACATTAAATTGTTTAGGTCTAGGGAACTGGGGTCCCTGTCCCGCCCTGATGGGGGGAGGGAACTCCTGTATCACCACACCTGTGCACGCACCATTGCCCATGCTAGCAATGTCTCCCTTCCTACCCTCCTACCCATCCTTCAGTGTTGTTCCTCTCCTGAGGCTCCCCCAGGTCTCTCCAGCACAGTGACTGCTTTTCTTTGCTTATATCTAGACTACAACACTTATATTTTTGTAATCTCTAGTGCACTCAGGCACAAGAAGGTCCTGCCACTTGGCAGAATTTAGTGAGGTGGGCTCCTCGCGCCATTTTACAAGCTCTCTCTTTTTTGTTTTTGCAGTTTTTGGCTGAGGCTGGGCTTGAACCTGACACCTCCGGTATATGGGGCCTGTGCCCTACTCCTTGAGCCACAGGCACCACCTTTATAAGCTCTCTTGATCGCTGCAGTTAGCTGTACGTCTTCCCTGCCCCGTGCCCCATTTAGATTTCTGTGTATAACATATCTTTTTTTTTTTTAATTGAATGGTAACTATGTACATTAATACACTTCTGGGGTACAGTGTGGGGTTTTCACATGCAATCCGAAATACTTCCATCAAACTGATCAACACAGCCTTTATGTCATTTTCTCAGTTATAGTTTTAAAACATTCTAATTCTACTCTTAGAGAGTTTCACTTGTACCCCTGTAAGATAGACCTCAAAAATGGTCCCTCCAATCCCCCTCCCTCCACCCATTCCCCCCTCCGTTCTCCCTCCCCCCGGTCAATTGATTTTTTAATGAGTATCAAGAAAATTCAAAGAAAGAATAATCTTGTGAAGAAATGGTGCTAGGACAACTTAAAAACTATATGAAATAGAATGAATTTGGAATCCTACCTCATGCTATATACAAAAGTGAACCCAAAGGGGATCAGCCACCTAAATGTAAGATCTAAACTTCTAAGTCTCTTAGAGTAAAACAAAGTAATTAATATTCGTGACTGTGGTTTAGGTGGTGGCTTACAAACAACACCAAAAACATAAGCAACCAGAGAAAAACACATAATTTTGATTTTAATTTTATCAAAATTAAAAACTATTGTGCTCCAAAGGTCACTATCAAGAAAGAGAAAAGGCAATCTATAGAATAAGAGTGAATATTTGCAAATAATTTATCTCACTAGGGGTTTGTATTTAAAATGTATAAAGAATTTTTGAAATGTGATAATAAAAAGATGAATAATTTTAAAAATAACCAAAGGATCTAAATAGACAGTTCTCCAAAGAAGATCTACAAATACCCAATAAGCATATGAAAAGATACTCAGCATCATTAGTTATTAGAAAAATGAAAATCAAAACCACAATAAGATTCCACCTCATACTTTCCATGATGGCTATAATTAAAAGGATAGAAAATAACCAAATGTTAGTGAGAATATAGAGAAAGTAGAGCCTTCATACATTGCTGGTGAAATGTAAAGTAGTATAGCCACTTGGGAAAACAGTTTAGTGCAGTTATTATTGTATATTATAAGTTCCACAAGGGTAAAGATCTTTTTCTCTTTTATTCATTAATGTATTTTAAGTAGCCAGGAAAATATGAGGTCTGACAATTAAGTTCACAAACTCATCTTAGAAAACATGCTGTGTACCTCATTGCTGAATGTTGCTGCGCTCACCTTCGAAGTACCCCACTTAAGAAGCCATGCACTAATGCCAACACCTAGTCCATCCTTCAAAGCAATTTTGGAATTCTTTTTGGAATGGCCATCAGAGCTGTTGTATTACCCTTTATGTCTTGAATGTCATCAAAATGTCTTCCTTTCAATCTTTTCTATAAGTTTAGGTAAAGGAAAAAGTCATTGGGGAACAGATCAGGTGAGTAGGGAGGGTATTCCAATACAGTTATTTGTTTACCACCTAAAACTCCTTCAAAGACAGTGCTGTGGGAGCTGGTACATTGTTGTGATGCAAGATCCATGAGTGTTGGCCAAGATTTTCAGTTAAGATTTTCCTAATTGTTTCTCTATTGATGTTCACTCGGTTTGCTATGTTTGTTACGTCAGCTGACAATTTTGATGCATAATTCAATGTTTTGCCAATTATGCTTGTTACTGGCTGCCCTGACCTCTCTTCATCAGTGCTGCCTTCTCTCCTCTTGGAAATATGTTGATTCCATTTGTACACAGCCATTTTTTTATGGCATTATATCCATAAACTTAGACTAACATGTCCCTGATTTTGCTTCTACTGTTGCCAAGCTCAGGAAGAAGTTTATGAATGTTTGTTCATTGCTCCAACATTCTTGCAATGGCATACAAAAACACATAACATGAATGAGGAATGTCACTTAGCAAGACGCCATCACAGGTCCACATGAACACAACTGTGAGACACTGATGAACCAAAGTTATAAAATATTACCAAGTTGTTTGTACAGTGCTACTAATGTAAGCATGCAGTGGCAAGTTCATGAACTTATTGTGCATACTTGGTACAAAGTAGTCACTCAGAAATATTTGTTGAATATAAATAAAAGGTTGTGGTTGACTTTCATGTTGACTGAGATTCTAACCTTCTTCAACTTTTCCTTCCTTGAAATAATTTGTAATACTCCAGAGACATTCTTTTGCTTTCTATCCAGAGAGGCTGAATGACCCTACAACATAACAGCAAGCATTTCTGATGCCTTGAGGCATGTGTATGTCACCTAAGAATTGAGCAATCTCAGGGAACCCTCTTAAGAAAATCCAGAGAACAAATTGGACTTTTCCTTTCTTTTCTCCTCCTTTGCTTCTTACATAAGAAAAGTAACCTCTTGAGAATTTTAATTATTCTTATGAATCCCATGGTTGATACCTTGACCACAAGATTCTTGGGTTGCTGAGAAGCTAAAGATGGGTATAGAAGCAGCACACAAGTTTCTTTTTCTATTTTCTTCTCTTTTACTTCCCTTATCTCCTAATTCACTGAGATTTACAAACTGAACTTGTCCTAATTCATCATATTCATGGTTTCAGTTTATGAAGTTAAAGGGAGTGGTATCACTGAGTGTTCAACATTCTATAATGTAATTATTAATAATGCCCACATGCCTTGTTTATGGACCTTTCTTGGTGCAAAGAATGAAGATTAAAGTAAAACCATGTTATTTAACTTTGTGCTAATTGCTACTTATTTTAAAATATCTTTTTTTTTTCTTTTTTGAGATAGAGTCTTATTCCGCCACCCTGGGTAGAGTGCTGTGGCATGCTCATAAGAACCTCAAACTCTTGGACTCCCAGCCAAGCTGGTACTACAGGTGCCTGCCACAACACTTGACCAGTTTTTCTATTTTTAATAGAGACTGGGGTCTCACTCTTGTTCAGGCTGGTCTCAAATTCCTGAGTGCAAATAATTCTCCTGCTTTGGCCTCCCAGAGTGTTAGGATTACAGGCGTGAACTACTATGCCCTGGTTTAAATTGTAAATTATTTATAAAGAGTATATTATTAAAAAAAGAAAAATTCAACTAATTATAAAAGTTATTCTCATTGTTAAGCTTCACTTCATGCTTACATTGTTACTTATGCTTATAAAACAATCAGGCTTACAGGTATCCCCCTATAAAATAGCTCCAGACTTGCATATATTTAAAAGCACAGAAAAGTTGAAAATGCTCAGTGATACTGGAAGTCAGATAAAAATTCGGGTAGTTTTGGAGAGACTTAATATACATAGCCAATAAAGCTGAATGAAAAGTACAATTAATTCCCTATATGTGTTATCTTACTTGACAGTAGATAGACATTTTTTTTTTTTTTTGTCCTGCTGCTGTCCCATTCCTATTTCAGAAATAGAGGATCTGTATCAACTGCAAAATTGAGAAACTACCTTTCTACTCCATGGGTGCTACTTTGGAGGTAGAATATTTTCTTTATCTTTTCTTTCAACTCCTATCCAGTCTCCTTATAACTTCCAGAATACAGGCAGTCCAGAATAACCCAGAGACTAGAGGATCCTAAGCATTCCTTGTAGGAATCAAGACAGAAAGACCCTAGGTAGCAGTTCATATTAGAGACACAATTTCCCTTTTAATTTATCTAATAGAGTATGCCATTAGTCCAGGTGGTGGATTGGGAGATGATACAACCTAAGTTCAGCGCATTATAATAGCTTGCTGCTTGGTGAAGAACATAGTAGGAACTGTATGCATACATATAACTTCAGATATTGATCTTAAAAGGAAGTTTGATCAGCATTTAATGATTCAGAGTAGAATTAGGGACAATTCATCTATCCATTTCTTTTTCAAACTTTCTAAATATAGTTAGTTTCCCCCCCTTTTTTCATTTGAGATTAAGAAAACTGCTAAATAAAAAACTAAACATTATAGAACAAAGGGAAAGGAACAGTATTTGGAACACTTAGAACACAATGGTGGAGTGGTTTAATGTGGAAATCAGAATACAATTCATGTGCCTAAAAAGAAATTATGTTTATCAGATAGGATTAATAAGAAGAGAATAGATTGAAGTAGAAAACCCAATGTAAGTTTAAAAGGTAAAAAAGGGGCTCTGTGCCCATAGCTCATTGAGTAGGGCACTGGCCACATACACTGAGGTTTGAGCCCAGACTTGGCCTGCTAAGCAACAATGACAACTGCAGCCAAAAAATAGCCGGGCGTTGTGGTGGGTGCTTGTAGTCCCAGCTACTCAGGAGGCTGAGGCAAGAGAATCACTTAAGCCCAGGAGTTGGAGGTTGTTGTGAGCTGTGATGCCACGGCACTCTACTCAGGGTGATAGCTTGAGGCTCTGTCTCAAAAAAAAAAAAAAGTAAAAATGTGAGTTAAGGAAGGGTTCTAAGGAAACTAAAACTAGGATAGTAGATTTTAAATTTATGAGAAGCTGTGATAGAATTGACACTGTGCAAAATGAGATTGGTGGTTTGGAGGACAAGATGAGAAAAAGGACACAAAATACAGAGGAAAAGAACAAAGAGTAAAACAAAGATAAATTAAGAAAAATAAAGGGAAAAATCATAATATGGAGTACCCATGTAAACACGGTACATCTAAGACAGAGAACAGAGTAACTGAAACTGATAGAATAATACAAGATATTATCTGAAAATACTCCTTTGAGATAATAGAAATGGTTCTAGCATGCAGGGTTAGCATCATTGCTTTCTAGGGGAAAATAATTAAATGAGACCTTTGTTTAAATATATTCTTGAAAATTTAAAAATTGTATATATTCTTGAAAATTTAAAAATTGTAACGATAAAGGAAAAATGCATGAATAATGAACTTGTATTTTTTCTACTAAGAGAAATCTCAATAAAGTTGATTTTAAAACAAAATCCTTCTGTGATTCTTTTTCCTTCACATTCATCCAGTAATTAATTGCATATCATTATGAAAAAATTCAGTGTTTACAAAAGGAAGCAGAATAGTATAAGAAGATCCCTTGCACTTACCACTCAACATTTATCAACTTAAGACCAAACTTTATTTATCTATTTCCCCTTTCCTGTACTATATTGAAACTTATCCCAGCTATTGTTTAATTTCACTCGTAAATATTTGACTATAAGACAGATTCTTTCTTTTAAACATAAATACAAGATCATCATATATTAAAAATTAAAAATAATTTCTCACTGTCATAAATTTCCAGTTTTATATATCTTATATATAGTCAATTATTAATTTATTTAAATTAGCATTCAAAGAAAGTATAGATATTTTGGTTGGCTGATACATGTTTTAAGTAATTTTTTAAGTCTATAGGTTCTTCTATCTCTTGTTAATATTTCTAAAAAAAAAATCTTAAAATTTATTTGTTAAGAAAACCATCATTTGTTGTAGAAGTTTCATAGCCTGTATTCTTCTGATTGCATCCCCATTGTGTAATTTAACAAGTTTCTTTGTTCTATTGATTTCTTATAAATTGGTATTTGAATCTGTAGTTATGGAGATGCGCCATTAGAATTTGTGCTGTCTAATGTAGTAGACACAAGGCACATGTAGAATTAAGTGCTTAAAATATGGCTGTTGTGACTAAGAAATTTAAATTTAAATTTTATTAAACTTCAATTAATTTAGATATGAATTTAAATAGTTATAGTTAAATAATTACACTTGGCTACTTTATTATACAGCATAAAATTAGGGGCTTGGTTAAGGCTTGGCCTCTGATTTTCTTGTAAATTACATATTTAAAAAATTTACTGTAAATTATCATCTTGTTCACTTCTTTTTTGAGCTTCATAAACCTTTGACCTACATCAGTTTGTATTTTCAACTTTTATTTCTCACTTTAAATCTCTTGTTTAACGCCATCATACTTACAATATGTCTTATTACATTTTTGCCTTTATTAGACTTGTTTTTATGATTTCTTTTTAGGAGAAATTACAGGATTTTTTTCCATTTTAGTCATACAGTATTAAGAATTATATAATATACGAAGTAACTGTGAAGATCCAATGTGTATTATTAGATAGGAAAATGAATAGGCAGCTAGAGCCACTATAGAATTTTTGAACAAGGAAGGCATTGTAAGAATTAGACCTTATACAATTATGGGTGGAGTTGGAAAAATAAGATATATAAAAAAGGAATTGGAGGATCAGAGAAAATTATTAACCAGCCATATTTAAATACTTGCATGGGTAGACAAGTCAGGGTTAAAGCAGATCTGGGAATCCAGGTATGTCTGGCTGCCAGAGTGAAGGAGAATTGCTGAATAAACCCAGGAGTCCTTTTTCTTGGTTGCTTGTCTTTTTGTGAGTGGTTTATTTTACTTAGCAAAATGTCCTCAAGATTCATCCATGTTGTACATGTATCAGAATTTTCTTCCCTTTTAATACCAAATAATATTCCATTGTATTTATATACTACATTTTGTCTATCCATTCATATGTTCATGTAAATTAGGGTTACTTCCAACTTAGCTATTGTAAATAGTGATGATACAAACATGGATACGGCTCGGCGCCTGTGTCTCAATCAGCTAAGGCGCCAGCCACGTACACCTAAGGTGGTGGGTTCGAATCCCCAGCCCCGCCCGCCAAACAACAATGATGGCTGCAACCAAAAAATGGCCAGGCTTGTGGTGGGTGCCTGTGGTCCCACCTACTTGGGAGGCGGAGGCAGGAGACTCGCTTGAGCCCAGAAGTTGGAGGTTGCTATGAGCTGTGATGCCATGGCACTCTACCCAGGGGGATAGCTTGAGGCTCCGTCTCAAAACAAACAAACAAACAAACAAACATGGATACACAATTATCCCTTCAAGACCCTGCTTTCAATTCTTTTGGATATATACCTAGATGTGAGATTGTTGTCTTATTAGCTTTTATCACATGTGAATGTATTAATAAGTACCCTATGGAATGTTCTACATACCATATATGCTCTTTTTTATTGCTACTTTCCCCTTGATAATCAGGACTACTTGCCCTGGTACAGAAAAAAATTTATTTGCTCTTTGGTTTTCGGGTATGAAGAGCTCTATCATGATAAGGTGGCATTCTCTACTTTCATTTTAGTGGAACCATTGCTATGGCCCATGATGGAAGCATTTCTCCTTTGGGAATGAAGACTTAGCCCGACAGTACTCCCAGTTTTTGGGAGGAGAAGCAGACATTTCAATGAAATGTAATAGTGAGATTAGCCACTCCCATTTCCAGCATTTGATCTAGGACCTGTAAATCCTGGCTATAGAAGAAACAGCATCATTTATTGATTATTGACTAAGAACACATACTATATTCTGGAGGATATTATCTTCCTCCCACAACATATTGCTATCCAGCCAATACTATGAATCTTCAGAAGGCCATACTGCTATTTGTGTGTGCCAGTTATATTAGTATGATGGAAAACAGAAAGACCAGTAAATCCTATGAAAATGAGTCCATTTCCCACACTTCATTTGCTGTAAAATTAGTTTCCTTGAGTGAAGCAATGCTATTTGGAGTACATGATAGTGAATTAAGGTATTTTTTAAATTCATGGATTGTGGTTTTGTCAGGAACATTATAGTCAGGGATGGAAGTGTCTAATCTAGTAAGAATTAAACATTGCCCATTTCATTCAGTGTGATCAACCTATCACCAAATGGCTATCTGATCTCCCCTGTGGAGGGTGCCATATCATGGGCTTAGTGTTTGTTTTGCTGTTGGCGAATTCGGTGCTCAATAAGGGTTTGTAACCCAGTCAGCTTTGGTGAATGGAAGTCCTTAATTGCTGAGCACATGTACTTGTACTTGTATTACCTCCATCTTTGCTGCCATGAATCCTTTTTTTCATTTGTCTAAGGACAAAGGTGGCTGGGAAAGGATATTGACTGATATCCATAGAATGCTTCTTCTTGTCCTGATTATTAAGATCCCCCTCTACTATTAATGGGCATAGTGCCCATTTGGAGAGGTCTCCAGATAACTTTGTTATGAATTTTCCATTCACATTCTTTCCATGCCTTTGACCATCCAGCTAAACTGTTAAACATTACCTATAAAGTGGTATATATTGGTTCTTCTGGTCATCTTTCATTGCAGGCAAAATGACAGTTGCATTCCCTACTTGAAGTTCTGCCCACCAGGTGGATTTGTCTTTGCCACTGTCCTTCAGAGCCACCCTTGAACGGGATAGTAGCGTAGCTCTAGCTGCCTACTTTGAGTGGTGCCAGAATATCATACAAAGCTATCTATATACCAAGCCCATTTTTTTTTTTTCATTTGCTAACCATAGGGAATTTTCCATGCAAATAGGGTATAGGTTAAAAGAGAGGAAGCAATGTAATAAGAATCTGGACTACTTGCTCTTACAACTTAGTTGTGCTTTCAGGACTTCCTTAAACTCAGTCTTGTGTATAAAACTTTCAGTTGATGATAGAACACTACTGTATGCACCACATTTATGGATTGGTGGATCAGACAATAACCATTTTATGATGGGCAAGTTCAAGTCACATTGTAAATTGCTGGCTATCTACTCATTATCGGTGGAGGATTAGGTAGCAAGTCCAAAGCTGATTTTCAAGAGAAGAACAGTTAGTTATCTGTAGAGGATGGCTTGCTTTGCTCCAAAATCCAAAATCCATGAAATACTATATATATCTTGAATTTGAGTAGTTGCTCCAGTCTATTCAGAATGATCTCATCAATGTAGTGGAAAACTAAGTGAAGCATGTGGTAGCTTCTGTAATGGAGAGTAGATCAGGATTTCTACAAATGGAATTATGATAGAGAACTAGATTTGATATAGCTCTGAGGTAGGGCAGCCAAGAAGGTCTATTTTTGGTCCTTGTGAAAGAAACTGTTTTTGGTGGTCTTTACTAAGAGGGTAGAAGAAATACCTAAATACCTTCATCCTAGTTTCTGGGAAATGTGTGGAGTGTTTCCACAACAAAACTACATATTTAACTGAAGCTATAGTAGGAGTCACATGAGATTATGCCTAACATAATTCCCTGTCATTACGTAAGATATCGATCTCAGTGGTATTCTGCACAGGCTCAGATAGGTCAGTTGAATGCTAATGTGATAGGAATCACCCCTTGTTTCTCTTTCAGGTCTTTTTGTTGTTGTTACATAGATATATTGGGCAGTAGTTAAGTCTGGGCTTTTGGTAAAATCTTCACCCACACAACATGCATTGTACTCATTAAGTAATTTCTCCTTCCTCACTCCTATACCATCCTCCTTACCCTTGGGAGTCTCCAGTCTCTATTATTCTACATTCTATATCTACCTTATAAGTGAGAACATGTAGTATTTGACTCTCTATTTTGAATGGCTTCACTCAAGATAATGGTGTCCAATATCATGCTTGCAAAAGACATGATTTCATTTTTTTATGGCTGAATAGTATTACATAGTACACACACACACACACACATATATATATATCACATATCTCACATTTTCTTTATTCAGTAATCCATGGATGGACATTTAGGTTGATTCCATATATTTGCTATCATGAATACTGCTGGGATAAATAAAGGAGTGCAAGTGTTGTTTTTACATATGATTTTTTTGGGTAAATACTCAGTAGTGATTGCTGGATTGAATGGTAGCTCTATTTTTAGTTCTTTGCAGAATCTCCATACAGTTTCCTATGGAGGTTGTACTAATTTACATTCCCACCAACAGTATATAAGTGTTCCCTTTTCTCTGCAACCTCACCAACATCTGTCTTTTGACTTTTATGTTTTTTTGAGGCAGGGTCTTGCTCTCTTGCTCATGCTAGAGTGCAGTAGCATGATCATAGCTCTCGGCAGCCTCAATCTTGGGCTCAAGCAGTCCTCTCAGTTCAGTCTCCCAAGTAGCTGGGACTACAGGTACATGCTACTATGCCTAGCTAGTCTCTCACTATGTTACCCAAGATGGTCTCAAACTCCTGACCTCAAGCAGTCCTCCTATCTTGGCATCTCAAAGTGCTGGGCTTACAGGTGTGAGCCATTGTAGTTGGCTTGTTTTTTCATTTTAATAACCATTTTGATTGTTGTAAGATGATATCTCATCATGGTTTTAATTTGCATTTCTCCAATGATTAATGATATTGAGCATTTTTTTCATATGTTTGTTGACTATTTGTGTGTCTTCTTTTGAGAAATGTCTATTCATGTTCTCCAGCCACTTTCTAATAAGGGTCTTTTTTTTCGTTATTATTGAGTTGTTTGAGTTCCTTGTAAATGCTGGGTAACAGCCCCCCATTGGATGTATAGTTTGCAGATATTTTCTCCCATTCTGCAGGTTCTTTTTTCACTCTGTTGATTGTTTCTTTTGTTGTGCAGAAGCTTTGTAGTTTAATTAAGTTCCATTTTTCTGGTTGTATTTTTTGTTGCCTGTGCTTTTGAGGTCTTAGTCATGATTTCTTGCCTAGACCAATGTCCAAAAGTGTTTTCCTTAGTTTTTTCCTAATAGTTTTATAGTTTCAGGTCTTTAGGTCTTTAATTAATTTGAGCTGATTTTTATACATAGTTAAGAGATATGAGTCCAGTTTCATTCTTCTGTATGTAACTATTCAATTTTCCCAGCGTGATTTATTGAAAAGGATATCCCTTTCCTAGTGTATATTTTTATTAACTTGATCAAAGATCAGTTGACTGAAGACATGTAGCTTTATTTCTGGGGTCTCTATTCTGTTCCATTGAACTGCTTGTCTCTTATTATACCTGTAATCTTCTGTTTTGATTACTACAGCTTTGTATAATTTGAGGTCAGGTAATGTGATGCTTTGGACTTTGTTCTTTTTATTTAGGATTGCTTTGGCTATTCAGGCTGTTTTTGGTCCTATATGAATTTTAGGATTTTTTTCTAACTCTGAAAAATATTATTGGTTTTTTTTATAGGAGTTATATTGAATCTGTAGATGGCTTTGGGCAGTATGGTCATTGTAATGACACTAATTTTTCTGGCCCATGAGTATGGGATATCTTTCCACTTTTTTTTGTGATCTATAATTTCTTTTGTCAGTGTTTTATAGTTTTCCTTGTGGAGATATTTCACCTCTTTTGGATGAGTATTTTTCTAGATATTTTATTTTTCTTTTAAGCCTTTTAACGAGCAGTAGTCTCTACAGCAGCAGTGTTTTTCAGCCTTTTTTATGTCATGGCACATTTGCACACTTAAATTATGTTGATCAAAAAAAGTGTAAAAGAAGAATATACTTGGGCAGCGCCTGTGGTGCGGCACACTGGTTGACAATCACTGCTCTACAGTCTTTTCAGGAGTGTGGCTTTACTTTTGATTACTATTTTGGTGGTTAAAAGTTCTAGTGATTTCCATCTGGCTTTTCACATGTGGTTTTCTTTTATAAAATTTCTCAGTCCATGGGTCAGAAAATCGATGTGGACATTGTATTAGTTGCTGCGTTTTGTCTTTTCTAACTATGCTTTCCAAATTGGGGAAGTACCTATGGGTGGGTTCAGGTAACTACTGGACCCACTAGACAGAGATTTTAGCCAGAACTTGGTTGATTGCCTTACCTCTGTAAGTTCCTACCATGACTATTGAATCACAATAGCATTTTAGGTCTCTCTGAATTAGTGTGAATTCAAATCCAGTGTCTAATTACCCCTGATAAGTATGGTTAATTTCCCTTTTCAGGTGCATAATCACCCTGGTAAATCATCACATGTTTCTTTGAGTAATGGTAGGAGGAAGATTTATGGTTTAATTTTTTGGCAATATGTCAGGGTTCCTTAAGGACACCTATCCTCTTTATTTACCCCTATATTCAAGAGACCCTGGTCTGTGAACTAATTCATATCCAAGAAGTGGTTGAGGGCTTATACTCTGTTTTCTGTTGATTTAAGTTCTATGTCTGATGATCAGACATAGAACTTTCATACTTATACAAATCAAATGAAATTTAAGTGATTGCCCATCTATTTTAGGCTAGGAACACCATGGTCAGTTAGTCAATGCCAATGATTTCTATAGGTCAAACCATTTTGTTTATTGCTTTAACTCGCCTGCCCATTATAGCAACCATGTCCACTTTGTTTCTGGAAGTTAGCTAATGTCACTTGGTCTGTGTCACTCAAGGTCCCATTGACCTTGGGTCCCCATCACACCCATTGAATTCAGAGAATCCAGTTTGATGGCACCATTTTTTACTGTTATTGTTGGACTTCTAGCCACATGGTGTTTATCAAGCCACATCAAGGAGGCTGCGGCTTCCCTCACTAATATATTTCTCAAGCCTTGGTAAAGGAAATGCTTTTTGGACTGGCCCAAGGAATATACTTAGGGAGTAAGCTGGACTTAATATAATCAATACTTTCCATAGGTTAGAAAAATTAAGAGCCATTTTCCTTAAATGCTTTTCAAAATAGGAGTCAATGTTTGCAGGACAATGAAAATGTTTATGGTGTTAGTGATTAAAACAAGGTAATATACAGAATGTAGTCTGAGTTTGAAAAGTTAACTGTGAATAAAATATGTTTATGTTTAGTGCTTTTAGAATGAAAAAGGAATTTTTTTAGTTATCAGTACATTATGTATTAAACATTTCAATTTTATCAGGTGAAAATAAAAGCTGTTTGAATGTTGTTTTCTGTTTTCTACTGCATGGTCAAAAATCAACATAACAGTTCTGTTCTGAGGATGAATGTGACTACTCATTTTCTTCAGTGGTTCTCAACCTCTGGGTCGCGACCCCTTTGTAACAATGAAAATACATCACGGCATTAGGAAGGTTGAGAACCACTGTTTTATACAGATGGCTTTAAAAAAGCTCACTCTTTTGTTTTATATTCTTTCTCCATTGGTTCTTACTATTTTACCCCTTTTGAGATCTTGCAGGAAATTGATACAGATAAGAGGATGGTTGAAAAGATGGAAAAGGTAGACTTACCTCATTCATTACAACTTACTGTTTTTACTGTGGGACTATAGAACTATAGGTTATTGAGGTAATAACACCAGTTTGAAAAACAGTGGTTTATCTGGGTCATGAAGAAATATTTACTTTTTGAGATTGCCTAAAAGGAAATATTTAAATATAGAGTTTGGAATCCTTTTTACTACTCCACTCACTCCTGTGGATTACTAATTAGAGGACAGACTTGCTAAAGCAGTGGTTCCCAACCTTTTTGGCACCAGGGGCTGGTTTTATGGAAGATAGTTTTTCTATGGACTGGGGGAAGGGCAAGGTGATCTGATAGGAGGTGGAGCTTAGTTGGTGATGTGAGAGATGGAGAGGGCGCTGCATATAAGCTGATTACAGCTTCACTCTTGCTTACCTACTGCTCACCTCTTGCTGTATGGCCTGGATCCTAAGAGGCCATGGACTAGAACATTTTTGGCATCAGAGACTGGTTTCATGGAAGATAATTTTTCCACAGGTAGGAGGAGGGGGATGGGACAGGAGGCAGAGCTCAGGTGATAATGCCTCGGGCCCAGTTACTAACAGGCAAGTTCTGTGCCTGGAGTTTGGGGACCACAGTATTGAAGTACAGCCAGAGTTGAAATCTCCCTGAAAATGAGAGGGGCAGATGGAAATGGGAGATGAAGAGTGGTGATATGAAATTAAGACTGGCTCTTATGTACAGAGACACATAGGGAGAGGGAAAAAGAACCTCAGAAGATTTTGAGTTGATATTATTGAAGTATAAAAGTATGAAGTATTCCCTTCACATGGATGGAGCTGGAAAATGTTCTTCTTAGCAAAGTATCACAAGAATGGAAGAAAAAGTATCCAATGTACACACCCCTATTATGAAATTAATTTATACCTTTTATATGAAAGCTATCACCTAATAACAGCCTAAGAATACAGGGAGAGGGGATGAATAGAGGAGGGGGGAATGGGTAGAGGGAGGAGGATTGGAGGGATCACTTCTGAGGTTTATCTTACAAGGGTACAAGTGAATCTTTCTAGGAGTAGAATGTGAACATTTTAAAACAATAACTAAGAAAATGAAGAAAAAAAACAATTAGCCCTTGAAACTCATACTTTTGACATGTCTAAGTCTTTGCATTTCTATATAAATTTTTTGATCACCTGATCAATTTCTACAATAAAAGATCTCCTGGGATATTTGTTGGAACTGCATTGAATCCACAGATCAATTCAGCAAAAATAATATCTTAGCAATACTGAGTCTTCTAACTCATGAACAACATATATCTCTAAAATTATTTGTGTCTGTCAGTTATGTCATGAAGAGTATGTAGTTTGCAGTGTACATGTCTTTCTCCTCTTCTGACAGATTTATCCTTAGAAAATTTATATTTCTGAGGTTGTTACAAATGGCGTTCCCATTTTAATTCAATTTCTGATTGTTAAAGTGACAGAAAATGAGAGTCACACTTAGTGGAGGTTTCTTAAGCCAAGATTTTAAAGACAATTCCTCACAAAATACATGTTGAGGACTTGTTATCAAAAAGAATTCTTAATACAAAAGACATCCAGTTGGGAAAATGGACAAAGCTGCCTCAAATCCAGCTCTCCAACTTTTTAAGAATGGACCATGTGTCTTGGGGGCAGGTTGAGGGAGAAGGTGACACAGCTATGAAGTCTGTCCCGGGGCCTTCAGAATTCAAATCCTTTGCCTTACAGAAATCCACCATTTCTAGAAAATACTTCAAAAGGTCAAGTACTTACTTAAGGGAGAGGATTGTAAAAGACATACAGAAGTCACTGAGATTTGTTCATAGAGCCAACATGGTTACAGACTTTTCACAGAAGAGGTTGAGAACTTCACATTTAAAGGGAAAAGAGAATGCGCAGGAGAAGGGTACGGGTGAGGGAGGTGAGCAGAGAGGTAAATGATAGTATTCTGGCAAACTTTTATTTGGTGCTCAGTAAATCGACATAGATAAGACTAACATTCCAAAAGTAGGGTAGAGGAAATAGTCAATGTTGTGATCTTCCCTGGGTCAGTAGAAGAGTGATATATTTATTTCTAGGCTTTCATCTATGCAGATAAACCTGTAATTGACATTTCAGAGTTTTTTTAAGCTACAGCCCTAAGGTTACAATTAAAATACACCCATGCTATAGGGGTTGTATATCTTGAAGGGGGTTTTATGGCACTCTTCATTCTATTTCTTCAACTCAGAGAATTTTTTTATTTGTGTGTGTGTCTTTATTAAATCATAGCAGTATACATTAATGCAATCACATGGTACAATGTGCTGGTTTTATATACAATTTGAAATGTTTTCATCAAACTGGTTAACATAGCCTTCATGGCATCTTCTTAGTTATTGTGTTAAGACATTTACATTCTACACCTAGTAAATTTCACATGTACCCTTGCAAGGCGCATCATAGGTGTGGTCCCACCAATTACTTTCCCTCCTCCCATTCTCCCCACTCCCCTCCCCTCCCTTTCCCTTTTCCCATTCTTCTTGGGCTATAATTGGGTTATAGCTTTCATAGCTATAAGTTGGTTTCATAGTAAAACTGAGTACATTGGATACTTTTTCTTCCATTCTTGGGATACTCTGCTAAGAAGAATATGTTCCATCCATGTTAAGAGGTAAAGTCTCCATCTTTCTTTAAGTCTACGTAATATTCCATGGTGTATATATATCACAATTTATTGATCCATTCATGGGTTGATGGGGACTTGAGCTTCTTCCATGACTTAGCAATTATGAACTGGGCTGCAACAAACATTGTGGTACACATATATTAGTTATAATGTGATTTTTGGTCTTTGGGATATATGCCTAGTAGAGGAATTGTAGGATTGAATAGCAGGTCTATTTTTGATTCTCTAAGTGTTCTCCAAACATCTTTCCAAAAGGAACATGTTAGTTTGCATTCCCACCAGCAATGGAGAAGTGTTCCCTTTTCTCCACATCCACGCCATCTGGTTTTGGGATTTTGTGATATGGGCTAATCTTACTGGAGTTAGATGATATCTCAAAGTAGTTTTGATTTGCATTTCTCTGATGATTAAGGATGATGAACATTTTTTCATGTGTCTGTAGGTCATGTGCCTGTCTTCTTCACAGAAGTTTCTCTTCAAGTCCCTTGCCCACCCTGAGATGGGATCACTT
>CAUYQV010124715.1:0-11560 GCA_963574575.1 Galagoides demidoff
CTCAATTTGCTCCTTGTGGAAATAACCCATGTCACTATAAGGCCACAGACGAGGATAAATATTTTCTTTTTTTTTTTGAGACGGAGCCTCAAGCTATCCCCCTGGGTAGAGTGCCATGGCATCACAGCTCACAGCAACCTCCAACTCCTGGGCTCAAGCGAGTCTCCCGCCTCTGCC
Organism: Galagoides demidoff; assembly: GCA_963574575.1. Taxonomy (NCBI): domain Eukaryota; kingdom Metazoa; phylum Chordata; class Mammalia; order Primates; family Galagidae; genus Galagoides; species Galagoides demidoff. Next base: position 178 of record CAUYQV010124715.1, read on the forward strand.
TCCCAAGTAGCTGGGACCACAGGCACCTGCCACAACGCCTGGCCATTTTTTGGTTGCAGCCATCATCGTTGTTTGGCGGGCCCAGGCTGGGGATTTGAACCCGCCACCTTAGGTGTACGTGGCTGGCGCCTTAGCCAATTGAGCCACAGGCGCCAAGCCAGAGGATAAATATTTTCAAGCCATATATCTGACTTCTGTCCAGAATGTTTTCTTCACACTCTCAAATTCAGTAGTAAGAAAACAACAACCTAATCTTGCTAACAGTCAAAAGATTTAAGCAGACATTTCGTCAAAGAAGACCTACAGGTACAAATAAACAAATGAGAAAACACTTGGCATTATTAATCATTAGGGAAATGCAAATTAAAACTGCAATCGGGCATCATCTTGCGTCTGCATATATTAGAACAGCTTCAATTTAAAAAAAAAAAGAAGAACTGACAACACTAAGTGTTGGGGAGGAGATGAGCCAGTGGGACTCCCTCACACATTGTGGGTGAAAATGTACAATGGTACAGCCACTTGAGGAAAGCCTGGCAGTTTCTTATGAAGTTAAATGCACCATATGATCCAACAATCCTGTTCCGTTCTACAATAGAACCTCTGTAAGTTGACCTCCCAAGGGACTGTAACAAACTGGTCAACACACAATGGTGGTCAATGTAAGGAACCAGGCCTACTGTACTGATAAAATGTACACCAGGTGCATGTCCGGTCCATGAAAACTAGGTCAACTTAAAGAGATGGTCAACTATGGAGGTTCTACTGTATTAACATTTGCCCAAATGATATAAAAAACCTAGGTTCACGCAAAACCTTATATGTGAGGCGGTACCTGTGGCTCAAGGAGTAGGACACCTGCCCAACAGACCAGAGGTGGCAGGTTCCATCCTGGCCCCGACCAAAAACTGCAAAAAAAAAACCATATGTGAATGTTTACAGCAGCTTTATTTTAATCATCAAAAACTGGGGACAACGTGAATGTCCTTCAGCAGCTGGGCATGGATAAACTATGGTGCACCCATATCACCAGTGCCACTCAGCCATGGGTGATGTGTACAAGTGAAATTAGATAGATCTGGAAGGTTACATATTACGGGTTTTCATTTAATCACTTTGTGGAAAAGCCAAAAACTAACAGGACAGGGAACAGATGGTTGCCAGGGCCTTGGTGTAGAGAAAATGCATTGACATTAAAGAGGCAATACAAGGGATGTGTAGGGGGGCTGCAGGAGCCATCCTTTCATCTTGATTGCGGTGTCCTTACACGATCTATGCATAAAATACATAAAACAGCACACCAAAAAAAGGTGAGTTTCACTCTATGCAAAATACAAAATAAATGTTTTTAAGTGTTTAATGCCCATACCTGAAAGGGGAAAAGAAGAAAGAGAGAAAGAAGAAAGGAAGGAAAGAAAGATGGGAGGGAGGAAGGAACAGACAGAGGAAGGGAGGGAAGGCCGCTGAGTGGGCACGCAGGTGGGCAGCTCAGCCCTGCTCAGCCCCGAGAGCCAGGCTGGCTTCTCTCCAGCTTTGAGCCCAGCGTGGGCATGAGCAGAGGCAGAAGCTGCAGTCGGGAAGCTGAGGCATATCACCTGCTAGCATGAGGCCTGTGGGCAAAGGGAGGCCTGAGGTCAGGGCAGCTGTCCAGGGGTGTCCCTTAGTGAAGGCCCAGAACGGCCCCTTCTGGCACCTGAGCTGTGCCCTTTGCACACTCTGGGCAAGCAGCTCCCTGCATCCCCAAGCAGAGGCTCTGCAAATTCTCCTAACAGAAGAAAATGGAGGTCAGCAAGAGATCAGAAGCTTGCGGCAAATTCTGCAGCCTGGGTTGAGGGCCTTGCCAAGCCCAGGCTGAGTGTAATGAGGTGAGAACCTCACCCAGCAACCTTCTTCCTGAGCCATGCACAGCTGGGCCCATGCCATTCTGCAAATTAAATGAGATGGAGTACAATGTTGCACCAGATTGTTGATGTGAGGCTTTTTTTTTACACATCTCAATCCTAAGGTCAGCATCCTGGCCTAGGACTCTGGCTGAAACAGGAACATAGCACAGTCAGCCAAATTGTCATGAGCACCTATGTAGCCTACAGCAGAGGCTCCATTCTGTACAGAACCAGATGCTGAGCTCCCTAGCGAAGGTCATGGTTCTTACCCCGGTGACCTTGGCTGTAAGCACAGGCTTGAGTCCCATCTGGCGGAGGATGGATGGATGGCTGGATGGGTCTTCCTGCATGTATCTGTTCAAACCAAGAGCAAACAATCAAATCAGTGAATAGAGTGTAGAGCATAGGCTGTGTAATAGTGGGGGGCCAGTCAGACTTGAGATCAAATCCCACTCCTCTGTTTACTGGCTGGGTGGGACGATCATTATTAGTATAATAGGGGAGTGTGTGATAGCTCCCTCACAGGGTTGCCTTGGGGATTAAACAAAGTAATTCATGTAAAGCACTTAGGACAATGCCAGAAACAAAGCAAGTATCAATGACCCGAGCTCTCATTATCGCTGTCATTATCGTCATCTCCATTTAGCTGCAGCAAAAGAATGGAGCAGCCAGAGTTGAGCCACTCTGCCTGTGAGCCCTGAACTCTGTCCTCCATCCAAAGGCTTAATGAGAGGGGCCAAGCTGAGAGATTTCCTTACTGTGTTTCCATCACGGTCAGAATAAGAAAGTGCCGTGGACAGACCATTGTAACGGTCCTTTTTCTCCTCCCACGCCTCCCAGAAGGGAGGACAACAGCAACACCAAACAGCCCGCGACTGCCCCGTGTTACACGTTGTCCCTGGCGTCCCCTGTGTGTTGTTGCTATTTGTGCTCTGTTTGCTTATTTCTTCATCACTCTCCTGGGCAAAATTGATCCCCTCATCAGCAGCTGGGAGACAACTGGCTGTGCTCTCAAGCCTTTGGAAGGTCAGCCCAAGAGGCAGCATCTTCCTAGCAACAGTTGCCAGGGAAGATTATGAGGGTGGACTCAAGTCCCAGGGGAGAGGAAGACCTGGAGAGCTAAAGAATTGGCATTTCCTTTAAAGAGGGGGGGAGCTGGCCACTGCGAAGGGCATGTGCAGTCTCTTCAGTTTGCACGTTGCTCGTTCCCTTTGTTAGAAGCTCTGTCTGGCCTTTTGGTTTGATCTGATGTCATTTTGTTTTCCTAAAATATTAGAGCTGAAAAGTATATGGTCCAAAGATTCTTAACCTTATCAGACCCAACCTCCCATCCTTACAGCAAATATTCTGCAACATCTCCTTTGCTATTCGTCAATGAAACTACAGATGTATAACCCACCTACGTGTCATTTTAAAAACAAACGTAAAGCCCTATAATTAAAATGAGAAAAAATGTGTCATAAAATCAATGTCCAACAGGCAAAAGTACATGAACAAATCCACCTCGAAAACTTAAATCAGATGCTTATGTATGATATATTATCTCCTTTTGTCCTCTCTAGTTGGCAATTGGAAGTAAGAGCCTGAATGACAGACACAGAATCACCAAGAATCCAGTGTGTGGAAGTGCAGAGGGAGGCTGCTCTGTGCCATCACCTCACACCCTAGGAATGGCATTGTTGGCAGTGATACGATTTTTCAATACGTGAACTGCCTTGGGTCACACTGTGAGCAAACCAGAGCACACGCTGCCCTCCATCTATCTCGCACTTATCTTCCTAGAAAATTCAGTACACAGAGGTGCCAAAAAATGTGTACACAGTTTAAGACCTACTAGCTATGTATCACTTTTTGAAGTTGAACTGGTCAAGTGTAGCTGCACACGCTACACACATCCCTTTTACCAGTAATTCATACATCTAGGGCAATGATCAATCATACGTCCAACAAAATCGTTTAAAGTACGTATACATTTTTTGACATCCCCAGTATACTAAAACCATGTAACAGGGGTTTGAGTTCATATGTAAAACAGAGTTGGTGCGAGACCCAGATAACCACACACAACTCTTTTACCCCCTTGAATGACCAGTAGGGAAATGCTGAGGGGATGTAGCCCAGGCTTCCAGGAACACTGCAGGATACCATGGCCCCTGGCTCCCACCTAGTACATGACAGAAGAACCCTGCCTCCTCACAGAGACAGTCAAAAATGTCCCTACAAATTCTCAAAATGTCCCTTAGCAGTACCAGTGATCTAGTCCGATCCCATGATAAAGATGGATAAACTGAGGTTTGGAGGGGAAAAAAGTGGCTTGCTCAAGGGAAAGCCAAGATGAAAACTACAGTCTAATGCCTGGCTCAGGGAGTAGAACAATTAACTGAGATTTTGTGAATCCACCCTCACACCCTGGATGTGAAAACACCAAGCTATGTGCTGACATTCTCCGTGGTCCTATTGATTACTCCTCCTCTGTCCATTTTCCAGATCCACTATCTTTCTGATTGCCAGTAATTTCTGGCCGTGTACTAAGTATGAGCTATTCTGAAGCTCTGCTTTTGGCAGAAAGACATTGTTCTTTAGAGAAACTTGCCATTCCTCCACGTTAGTGGTTATTTGCTTGGGATAGCTCAACAATAGAGTCCCCTCGTGTCCAGCCAGTGGAGGAAGACAGAATAAAGTACTGTCGTGGGCACCAGGAACAGTTCTAATTTCACTGTACGTGCATAGGAAAGGCTCTAAGGACAAGAGTCATAGCAGCCCATTTACTTTTATAAAATTATTAAGAGACACATTAACTTACAGACACATGTTCAAGGGCAAAGTCCAGGACGTGAAGGAGCTATAAACTGGACACCCAGGGAGGAGGAGACAACTATCATCTTGCTGGGGAGAAGGGCCATGGTGGGAAAATGAGTCCAGACACGGAGGTGCCTGGGACACATCCACATGGACGTGCCCAGCGGGACTTTGGCAAAGTGATTTGAACTTTGCGATGAAGGGGCTGAACTGAGAGCCCAGATTTGGGGCTTATGCCCAAGTGGAGGAAAGTTGACAGCACAGAATGAAGTTAAATCACCTCCCCCACACACACAAAAAAAATACGTATTAAGTAACAAGAAGGAAAGAAAAAACAGGTCAAGGTCAGCACTGCACATGTTTTTGTGGCTGGCAGAGAAAAAAATGCCAGGAAAGGACATTAAGAAGAACAAACAAGAGACAAAGAGAATGCTGTCAAGACAGAAGATGAGCAACTAAGGATGAGGCGTAAGCTAAGAGCTTTCTCACATAGAGGTTCAATCTCGCAGCAACCCTAATAGGGAGGTAACGTCATGGTTCCCCCACTTGCGCTTCCGGAAACTACAGCAAAGAAAAATTATGTTACTTGTCCAAGAACAGACAGCCAGTAAGAGGCATAACTACAATTTGAAACCAAGTTGTCTGACAGCAAAGACAACATGTGAATCTCCTGCTAAATGAAAGAAAAACAAGCACAAGAATTTGTGCCTTGGATCTAGCATTTCTACCAAAATGCTAAGCAAACCCAGAGTTTGGCTCCCACAGTTGAGTTGGGGGCTCTGAGTCCCACCCCAGACAAGTGCAGGGCAGACTGAGAACAGCAGCCTGCCGTCAGGGCTTCCTAACCTCCTGCAGTCCACGAGTGAAGATGGAAAATTTCCCATTAGGAACTACATTGTCTTCTCCATAAAGCAAAAATTACACCCCCCAAAATAGATCTTCCCAGGCACATGAGTAAATGGATGAACAGAGTAAATATCTGTCCCGTCGATTCTGTAAAGCAAATGAATTTGATATTAACATGTGGAAGGCAAAAAATCGATTGTGTCCCTCATACTGGTCATTTCTCACTCTTATCCTTGGCAGTCCAGTCATCCACATGAAATAGCAGCTCCGACACTCTAAGGAGGAGCTTTCTGGCAGACAGCAAGAGATGAGCTCCTACTCCAACCACAAGAGAAAAACACACTTGCCTAACTGGGCCAAGGCGTCCCACAAGAATGGTTTCCTGCCATATTGAGTAAAACTGTCCCTACAGAAAAGAGATGAAATCGACTATTTGTCCACAGCTTTGAGAGATACTTGGCTTTGCCATTCTCCTCTAGTAGAAGAAAAAATCAGGTGATGGCCAAAGCCAAAATAGCAATCACAGTTCAAATGAGGTTGTGATGATGGTGATTAAGAGAAGCAGACAGAAGGAGGGTGATCAGGGAAAGCCAAGATGAAACCTAGAGTCTTCTCTGACCTGGGCATTAGAAGACTAGTTTTCATCTTGGCTTTCCCTTGAGCAAGCCACTTTTTTTCTCCAAACCCCTGCCTTCCTCTGCAGCCAGCTGGAGAGCACTGGGGAGGACCAGCCTGGGCTCTGGACGGCACAGCTAAACAAACAGAGCTCTGCACTGATCTGGGGCTGTGCTGGAGTTCTTGAGAGGTGCATGTATTGGACAGAGGGGCAGGGTTCCAGGAGGGAGCTACCAACTCTACTGGGGGGAGGGACAGGAAGGGCCACTGAGGTTGCGACACTGAGCTGGATCTCGACAGATGAGAGTCCCCAAGAAAATCAAGAGGACCTAGGGCATGCTCAGGCAGAGGAAGGCACAGGGCAAAGGTTTGGGTACAGCAAACACTCGGGAAACACTGACTGGTGGTAACTCGCAAACTGAGCATGCAGCAAAGTCAGCCATGGAACCTGACCGACGGTGGAAGGACTGATTCTCTGGCCCAATAACAACAACAGACTCCAATGGGCGTGGAGAGAAGCCTGGGAAGGTGCATGTTCTGCTGTCACCCAAGGTAATGCACTCTGCAGGTGGTCCCCGGAAGGAGCTGAGGAACACCACTACATGAGTGCCCTTGGCCGGCCCCTGGAGGAAGAAGGCAGGTGCAGAAGTGAGACTGGCAGAGAAACAGGGCCTGTTATTCCTGAGGGCTGAGATGGGAAAACAGATTGCCATTTAGAAAGGCCGCTCTGAGCAGTGGTGACCAAAATGTAAACCTTGGTTGGGGTCTGTATTTGCTGCCACTGTTTTGCTACTCAGCTGAGTGCTTAGCATGGTAGGTACAGAATATTTCTTGACTGAATGAATGAGAGAATGAATAAGTGAACTGTGGCAGAAGGGAATACGGGCTGGAGGGAAGTTGGGGGCTCTTTCTGCAGCCTGAGGGTGGGACAGGGCCTTAAAGCACGGGCAGGGGGCAGGGGGCGGGGGGCGGGGGAGAAGGTGCAGAACTCACCGCCATTCTGGCATGTTGGAGCCCATACAGGCCTCACGGGGCTTCTTGGAGGCTTTTCTCTATTTCTGGTAAATTCAGGAAATGTCTAAAAAACTAAAAAGGCCAGGAGATATAATCAGGATTGAAGTACACTCAAAGCTTGTCCCCTCCACACCCCAGCCCTGGGAACTATCACTCCTCCAGCTCAGGGGACTGGGCCATGGGACGCCGTGGACACTCGTGGCTCATTTCAGCCAGAGGTTTCATTCTGGGTTTGGCAGTCATTTTGGGGTTTTTGTGTCCTAGAGACGTTTAACTCTGTACTTAATTTAGGTTTAATAGGCATCTATTATGTTAAATAGAGACCAGCTGAACTGATTATTTAAGACATAGTTATGGTTGTTTAACAACTATGTGGTTTGACTGCTACATCTCAATAAAGGTTTTCCAGAACCCAGCGATTATTACCACTTTGCATTTGGTAACTCTTCTCACCTACCCACTGCCTTGTCTTTAAATATTGTCTGGTGGCCCAGAAACCCCTCACTCTGCTTCTCCCCTCCATCCTAGGACTGGTTTCTTTGCTGAGTGTCTAAGCGTCCTCAAATATTCTTGAAGTCAGGAAACTAGACCAGAGGCTCTCTTCATATCTAGGTTGCTGGTCAACACATCTGAATAGGTCCATAGCTCAAGTTGTTGCATTTTCAGCAATCCTAAGAATATATACACATAGACAGATGGTAGAACCTCTAAGTTGACCACCCAAGGGATTGTAACAAACTGGTCAACATACAGAGATGGTCAACAGAAAGTCTTCCATTGAGTACCTGTGGTGCATGTCCAGTCTGTGAAAATTAGGTCAACTTAAGGAAGTGATCAGCTATGGAGGTTCTACTGTATTTGGTCCTTATTTATTTCAAAAGGTTGTATATTGTGAAATTTTCAAAATTATTCAGTGAAATATTATCTTACATCTCACAAGTCCAAATCCAAATTCATTTCACTGAAACTCTTCTACTTTTATTATTGAACACAAAATATTTTCCTATAAAATATTTCCTGGTCCTTTTTCTCCTTTATATGACATTGAATGCTATATTATTTCTCCTTTATATGACATTGAACGCTTAACCAACTTATGTGGGTAAGTTGCATAAACTATGAGTTTCATTGCAGGAGAGCAGACAGAGCGTTACAACATGTAGTCGTGCATGGCTAACAACAGGGACATGTTCTGAGCAAAGCATCCTTAGGCCATGTCACTGTGGTTAGCACATCCCAGAGGAGGCCTGGGGGGCATGGTCTCCTACACTCTCGGTTATATATACAGTGTGGCCTATTGCTCCGAGGCTACAAACCCACACACCATGTACATGGTAAGTGTTTGTATATCTAAATACATCTAAACATAGAAAAGGTACAGTGAAAATACAGTATTATACTCTTATGGGACCACCGCTGATATGTGGTCTGTCTCTCTCTGCTTCACAAGAATATCATAAAAAGAAATTAGAATCCCACTGTGTTCTTTCTATGACTCCCTGTACTGAGATTCTGGAAACCATCTTCTCCTGTTAGGTTTTGTTACAGCTGAGGGACCAGAGGCCCTGAGAAGTCAGGCTGAAATGGCCAACTTTTTTCTCCCTGCCCTCAAAGTCTTGCCCAGCCCCTGAGAGCCCACCTAGAGCTTCCTGGGTTTGGATAAGTCCCAAGTGAAGTAAACAGCATAACAACAGCCTTGACCACACAGAGCAGCGGGGGGATCACTCACTCAGTCATCCATCAGCCGTCTGTCAAGGCCGACCACTAGCCTCTCACAGTCTGGACACTGAGGATAAGTCTAACATGCAGACTTTGCCCTCTAGGAGCCAAGAGGAGTGGGCAAAAGAGAGAAATATGTGCTCAACTCATTGTGTTCCTCTGGGTGAGGACCCAACATGCCGCATGAAAGAGCAATGAAGAAGGAGTAATTGCGTTTGCCTGGTTCACATCAAGAACTCTACTAGTAGGGCCACAAAAGTTTACCACTTCTTCACTTCCAGTTATATAGATACACATTGACAAGGTTTTTTGGATACAACATGCTGACCTCCAGTCAAACTCTAGCTGTTTGAACACCTTGCTTGGGTCCATCCACAAACTGAGGCGGATCTGAAGAGTGTGGGGTCGCCAGGCAAACAAGCCATCTGGAGGTCTGGGACTCTGCTGACTTCGCCTACAGACAGCCTGAGATAGATGTAGGGAAGGGAGACCCACCCCTGCCACCCCTGCAGCCCACTCCCAGGCCAAGCTACTCAGCATCAGAAACACATTTTTAATCTGAGCCCCCGTGAAGTGAAAAATCAAATCAACATAAATCTCAAAAACAGCAACGAGAATGGGATAAGGATGCTACAGCAGGACCTTCCCATTCATGGTCCAGACTGCACTGATGGTTAGAATTAGGGAGGACAGAGTTAAAAGGAACGACTTCACCAGCAGCTTTTCCGAATGAGGAAAGTCAGATTTGGGGAGGCAAGTTCTCAAACCGTGTTGGTCTCAGGTCTTGACAACGAGCAGGGAACACCTCTGGAAAGCCCAGCCTTTGGGTGCCTGGGAACAAATCAGAGGTCAGCTTGGAATTATTTACGCATATCAGGGTGAGCCTAGCATGGATGATTTAAACCTCAAGCCAGCCCCAAGTGTCCCTCCAGCTCCACCTCCACGAACCTCCTCCCAGCACGTTTCTCATCAGAGCCATTTACACGCCATAAAATGGCCCAATTTTAATCGCATCTTCTGTCCAGAAAACACTCTTTGCCCAAAACCCTTACTTAAATTTTGCCCCAAATATTCCATTTTACGTTGTATTTTTTTAAAAAGTTACTTTAACAGAGGCAACTTGTAACTGAAACCACTATTTCTAATTTTTGCTAGAGAGTTATTGACTCATTTGTGAGTCAAAAAGCTGGTTTGAGCCAGTTCCGGCCTAAGTGGAATGTGCTCTCCCCATCTTCTTGCAAATTACAAACACGGGATTGTTGTCCATAGTAAGCTCCTAGCTCTCAAAATCCAACTTTTCATCATAAATTCTGAGAGAAAAGACTCGCCTGGGTGTCTACATCGCCCCAGCCCATGTTCCCAGACAGCTCACAGGCATCCTGGTCCACGTATGTCTCCCCAAAGACCAGCACTGTCGACCTGCCAGCAGCTGAAAGTTATAAATAGGATAGTTTGGGACGGGGGTGGGGATGGAAGAGCAAAATCTAATAAGTATCAGATGCAAGGGGCCAAGAAAGCTCTTTGGAGGGACAAAGAAGAAAAATATTGGTGCTGTGCTCTGAAAACCAAAAGCAACAGTTCACACAAACGTCATCAATTAAGCCTATCGGTCACAAGGAATCTGACCAGACAAGGAGACCAGAGAGATTTCTTCAATCCGGTGACATTACTTGGGAATGTCACTTCCTCATGTCAGATTCTTATTCCATTATTGGGCCCTTGAGATTATACACTGACTCCAGGTGGGGAGATAAAGAAGATTTGGGGAAGGGGGAAAAATAGGTCCTTCCAGAGAAGGAATTCCACAGAACACTCAACCATGGCACAGTAGCACCTGTTAAACATGACACATGGCCTCATGGCAAAGGAGCCTTAGTTGCACAGAACCCATATCAAGGGTACCTTCCATTTGTTCGGGTGACTAATATCCATTTGCGCACCTTGACCCAAAGCCGCCTCCCTGGCACATTTACCACCCCATTCCCACTGCCTATTCTGGTGCCTGCTGACCTTTCACCATGTCCCACCTTTCCTGCCCAGCTTGGCATGTGCATGCCCAGAACTCTCGCTTCATGCCCAGAACTGACCAAGCTGTCAGTTTCAGCTCTCTGTCTGTCTTAGTCTATGCAGGCTGCTATAACAAAATATCCTAGACTAGATAGCACATAAGCAACAGAAATTTATTTCTTATAGCTCCAGGGGATGGGAAGTCCAAGATCAAGGCACCAGCAGACCCAGTGTCTGGTGAGGACCTGCTTGCTGGTTCCTAGACAATATCTTCTCACTGTGTCCTCCCATGGTAGAGGGCGAGGCAAGATTCTGGGGCCTCTTTAATAAGGGTGCTAGTCCCATTCATTACCTGGTCACCTTCTTTTTTTTTTTTTTTTTTTTGAGACGGAGCCTCAAGCTATCCCCCTGGGTAGAGTGCCATGGCATCACAGCTCATAGCAACCTCCAACTCCTGGGCTCAAGCGAGTCTCCTGCCTCCGCCTCCCAAGTAGCTGGGA
>CAUYQV010124719.1:0-51518 GCA_963574575.1 Galagoides demidoff
TATTAGCAAGAAAAGAACAGGTGATTCCATCTCAGGGTGGGCAAAGGACTTGAACAGAAACTTCTCTGAAAATGACAGGCGTATGGCCTATAGATATTTTAGGAAATGCTCATTATCCTTAATCATCAGAGAAATGCAAATCAAAACTACTTTGAGATATCATCTAACTCCAGTAAGATTAGCCCATATCACAAAATCCCAAAATCAGAGATGCTGGTGTGGATGTGGAGATAAGGGAACACTTCTACACTTCTGGTGGGATTGCAAACTAATATATTCCTTTTGGAAAGACATCTGGAGAACACTTAGAGAACTAAAAATAGATCTGCCATTTGATCCTACAATTCCTTTACTAGGTATATATCCAGAAGACCAAAGATCACACTACAACAATGTATTTGTACCAGAATGTTTATTGCAGCCCTATTCATAATTGCTAGGTCATGGAAGAAGCCCAAGTGTGCATTGACCCATGAATGGATTAATAAATTGTGGTATATGTACACCATGGAAAACTATGCAGCCCTAAAGAAGGATGGAGACTTTACCTCCTTCATGTTTACGTGGATGGAGCTGAAATATATTCTTCTTAGCAAAGTATCACAAAAATGGAAGAAAAAGTATCCAATGTACTCAGCCCTACTATGAAACTAACTTATAGCTTTCCTTTGAAAGCTATAACCCAATTATAGCCCAATAATATGGGGAAAGGGGAGAGGGAGGGGAGGAGAGAGGGGAGGATGGGTGGAGGGAGGGTGATTGGTGGGATCACGCCTATGGTTCATCTTATAAGGGTACATGTGAATCTCTCTAAATTGAATAGAATTAATAGAATACAAATGTCTTAACACAATATCTAAGAAAATGACATGAAGGTTATGTTAACCAGTTTTATGAGCATATTTCAAATTGTATATAAAAACAGCACACTGTACCCCATGACTGTATTAATGTACACAGCTATGATTTTAAAAAAAAATATGAGATCCTCTTCTTTGATGCAGGAAAAATTTCTGATAAAATTCAAAATCTTTTCAACATAAAATCTCTCATCAAATTAGGTATATAAGAAATGCACCTCAACACCATTAGAAGCTAAATATGAGAAACCTACAGCTAACATTATATACTCCATGATGAAAGAATCTCAAGTCTTAAGATCTGGATCAAGACAAGGATGCCCCCTCCTGCTGTTTCTATTCAACATAGTATTGGGAGTCCTTGACACATTATTTAGGGAAGAGAAAGAAAATAAAAGGCATCCAAATAGGAAGCAAAAATGAGAAATCATCTCAATTGCTGACAACATGATCTTTTATGTAGAAAACAAACAAGATATCATTAAATAACTGTCAGAACTACTAACCAAATATAATAAGGTTGCAAGATACAAAATCAACATACAAGAATCAATAACATTTCTATGCACTATCAGTGAACTATATAAACATGAAATCAAGAGAAAATCTCACAATAGCTACAAAAAATTACATAGGAATAAATTTAATCAAGAAGGTGACTCATGCACTGAAAACTATAAAAGATCAATGAAAGAAACTAAAAAAGAGACACAAAAATAAAATATATCCCATATTCATGAAAGAATTAATATTTTTATAATGTCTAAACTACCCATAGCAATCTGAAGATTCAATGTAATCCCTATAAAAATTAAATATCATTTTTTCATAGAAATATAAAACAATCCTAAAATTATAATGGAACCACACAAAAAAAAAAATAACCAAGGCAATAATGAATTATAACAGCAAAGCTAAAGAGTTCACACAACATGATTTCAATGTATACTACAAAGCTATAGTAATTAAAATGGCATCATAGTAGCATAGAAATAGACAAAACAATAAATGGAAAAGAACAGAAAGGATAAAAATGAACCCATGCATGTATAGAAAATTGATTTTCAACAAAGGTGCCAAGAATTCACAATGAAAAAGGGATAATCTCTTCAGTAAATGGTATTGGAAAAACTGGTTATCCACAAGCAAAATAATGAAATTTTAATCTAATCTCACTCCATATGCAAAAATCAACTTAAAATGTATTAAAGACTGAAAAGTTTTTTTTGTTTGTTTGTTTGTTTTTGTTATTTTTAAACAGAGTCTCAAGCTGTCACCCTGGGTAGAGTGCCATGGTGTCACAGCTCACAGCAACCTCAAACTCTTGCCTCTGCCTCCCAAGTACCTGGGACTACAGGCACCTGCCACAACACTCAGCTAATTTTTTTTATTATAGTTGTCATTGTTGTTTGGCAGACCCAGGCTGGATTCGAACCTGCCAGCTCTGTTGTATGGGGCTGGTGCCATAGCTGCTTGAGCTATAGGTGCTGAGCCTAAAGATTTAAAGTTAAGACCATAAAATGTAAAGCAATTAGAAAAAAATGGGGAAAAAACTACAAGACATTGGTCTGGACAAAGACTTTTTGGGTTTAATCACAAAGAAATACAAGTAACAAAAGAAAAAATAGTTATTTTCCCCAGGATGGATGACTAGAGGCATGTCCAGTGTACCTCATCAATTTAGGGAAACCAAAATAATGGGTAGATAGATGAGCACACATTGAACATATTACCCAGGGAAGAACATGAAAGTTTAACAGTGAAGTGAAAGAAAACTTGGTTCTGGGAAGGAAAAAAAGGGAAGGCAGCCCTCGTTACCAGGCCCAGCCAAATACTGGGAAAGAATTTCCAATACAAAGAGGGTGAGGTAATATCTTTCTGTGGTCCACATTCTCACTGAAGAATCATGCAGTTAGGCTATGACAGAGCAACTTGACCCTCCCAAGGCCTGAATCTAACTTTGGAAACAGCCAAAGGACTATGAGAAAAAACTGCTTTGAAGAGTTTTTCCCAAGCACTGCAGCTACAGTAAGATATTATTCTTGATCTTGGTTCCTTTTTTTTTTTAGATAGAGTCTCACTATGTCACTCTCAGTAGAGTGCCGTGGCATCACAGCTCACAGCAACCTCAAACTCTTGGGCTTAAGCGATTCTCTTGCCTTAGCCTCCCAAGTAGCTGGGACTATAGGTACCTGCCACAATGCCTGGCTATTTTTTTGTTGTAGTTTAGCTGGGTTCAAACCTGCCACCCTCAGTGTATGTGGCTGGTGATGTAACCACTGTGCTATGGACGCTGAGCCAATCTTAGTTCTTAATGAGCTGTGAGTGGCCCTGGGAGCCAGTGACAGTGATAGTCTTTGGCAATGGAGACACACGGGTGGCACTTAGGGAACTCAGGATCAAGTAGGGGAAGAGGGTCTCATTCCTAGAATTGAAAAACTACCATGCTGTGGACTATAGCTCCTGGTCCTATAACTGGGTTTTCCTCACCCAGTGGGGATCTAAACAGATGGAGAGTTGCTGGAGAGCCTGCGTATCAAGCCAGGTGGCATCTTCTGTGGAACAGGACTGCATTATGAACTAGAAGCAAACTACAGCAACTGACTGGCCCAACTGGCTGCCATGGTAGGGAAAGGGCCAAAGCCCAGCCAATGCTGAAGCACAAGAAGGAAGGCCAAGGCTGTAGCCACTGGGACCATCCCTCTCACCCCATTCTGAGACCTCAGTGAATCAGTGGTCTTTCCTAACTCAGGCATTTGGCCAAGGACCTAAGAACTGCTCAGCCTCTCCTGCTAGGATTGATACAGGCATTTGCCATTAGAAGATCTAAGTGCAGGCTTGCTGGGTTGAGCTCCACTCAGCTTTGCCCCATTTCCCCAAGACTGAATGTGGGATCCAGGTTCCTGGAGGTTCCATGGCTAATCCACCACCTGTGATCCTGGAGCACTTTCCCCAAGGAACAGAGGCTGCACATAAATCCTACTGCTACCATTGTAGCATAGGTCACTGCAAGTGCCACCTATGTCCTGGAGGCAAGCCTACACAGCCCATTACAACTGCTAACACAAGAGCACAGGACTTGAGAACATAATAGACTAAACCAAGCAGAAGAAAGAATCTCAGAACTTGGAAAACAGGTCTTCTAAAATAATCCTGTCAGACAAAAATAAGAAAAAAAAAAAAGAATGAACAAAGCCTTCAAGACATTTGGTACTACATAAGTGAATGCACTTATGAATTATTGGTGTTCCTGAGGTGAAAAAAATACCAAAAAGTTTATAAAACCTATTTCAGGAAATAATCAATGAAAACTTCCCAAGTCCAGCAAGAGATTTAGACATCTAGATACAGGAAGCCCAATAATCACAAGGAAATTACACTATTAAAAGTACTTCACCATGGCATATTATAATCAGACTGTCTGAAGTAAAAGTGAAAGAAAGACTTAAAATTAGCAAGAAGAAAATATCTTATCACCTATTAAAAAAAATAAGACTAACAGCAAACTTCTCAGCAAAAACCTTATAGGCCAGAAGAGAATTTTACTAGCCCTAAAGGAAGAGATAGACAGCAATATAATAATAGTGTAGGACTTCAACACCACTTTCACAGCATTATACAGATTATTTAGAAAGACAAATCAACAAACAAATGTTACTAAATGGATCTAACAGACTTTTTACAAAACATTCTACCCAAGAACTAAAGATTATACATTCTTCTCATTACCACATGGAATATTTTCCAAGATAGACCATACATTAGGCCACAAAAATAAATAAAATTTTAAAAAATCAAAATCATATCAATTATTTTTTCAGGCCACAATGGAATAAAACTAGAAATCAGTACCAACAGAAACTATAGAAATTCAAAGAAATTAAACAGCATGCTCCTAAAGGATCTTTGCATTAATGATAAAATTAAGATGAAAATTAAGATTTTTTTGAAACAGAGTCTCAAGCAGTTGCCCTGGGTAGAGTGCTGTGCTGTCACAATTCACAGAAACCTCCAACTCTTAGGCTTAAGCGATTCTCTTGCCTCAGCCTCCCAAGTAGCTAGGACTATAGGCACCTGCCACACACCTAGCTATTTTTTTGTTGCAGTTGTCATTGTTGTTTCAGCAGGCCTGGGCCAGGTTTGAACCCGCCAGCCTTGGTGTATGTGGCCAGCGCCCTACCCACTGAGTTATGGGCACTGCCCAAAAACTAAGATTTTTTTTTGAAATGAATGAAAAATTTTAAAAATCCATCAAAATGGAATGATACTGTATGCAGTCTAGGAAAAAGTCCACATAATTAATAGCTACTGATCATCAACAAAGTTATCAAGAACATAGAAAGGAGATAGGAGGGTTTCTTCAATAAATAGTGTTGGGGGCTCAGCGCCTGTGGCTCAATCAGCTAAGGCGCCAGCCACGTACACCTAAGGTGGTGGGTTCAAATCCCCAGCCCGGCCCGCTAAACAACAATGATGGCTACAGCCAAGAAATGGCCGGGTGTTGTGGCGGGCACCTGTGGTCCCAGCTACTTGGGAGGCGGAGGCAGGACACTCGCTTAAGCCCAGGAGTTGGAGGTTGCTGTGAGTTGTGATGCCATGGCACTCTACCCAGGGGGACAGCTTGAGGCTCTGTCTCGGAAATAAATAAATAAATAAATACTGTTGGGAAAACTGCATATCCACATGCAAAAGAATGAAATTACATGCTTATCTCACACTATATCCAAAAATCAACTCAAATTGATTACAGCTTAAATGTAAGATCACAGCTATAAAACTACTTGAAGAAAACATAGGGCAAAAGCTTCTTGACATTTTCTGGACAATATTTTTTTATGTGACCTTAAAACCACAGACAACAAAAGTGAAAATAAACAAATGACGTTACATCAATCTAAAACAGCAAAGGAAACAGCAGCGTGAAGATACAATCTATGAAACTGGAGAATATATTTGCAACTATACATGTCATAAGGGATACATTTCTAAAATAAACTAAAACAACTCAATAGCAAGTAAATAACCCAATTTTAAAATAGTCAAAACCCCTAAATAAACATTTCTGAAAAGAAGATACACAAATGGTATGTGAAAAACTGCTCAATGTCACTATTCATCAAGGATAGGTTAATAGAACCACTATGAAGTTTCACCTCACACATTAGAATGGCTATTAACAAAATAGCAAAAGATAATCCATTCCTGGGTCAGTGGGCATTTAGGATGTTTCCACATTTTAGTGATTGTAAATTGAGTTGTGGTAAACAGTCTAGTGCAAGTATCCCTGTGTTAAAAGGATGTTTTTCTTCTGGGTAGATGCCCAGCAATGAGATTGCGGATCAAATGCGAAGTCTACCTTGACTTCTTTGAGGATTCTCCATACTCCCTTCCAAAAAGGTTGTATTAGTTTGCAGTCCCACTGGCAGTG
Organism: Galagoides demidoff; assembly: GCA_963574575.1. Taxonomy (NCBI): domain Eukaryota; kingdom Metazoa; phylum Chordata; class Mammalia; order Primates; family Galagidae; genus Galagoides; species Galagoides demidoff. The sequence continues at coordinate 6,289 of CAUYQV010124719.1, forward strand.
TAAAAGTGTTCCCTTCTCTTCACATCCATGTCAGCATCTGCAGTTTCGACACTTTGTGATGAGAGCCATTCTCATTGGGATTAGATGATATCTCAGGGTGGTTTTGATTTGCATTGCTCTAATAATCAGGGACAATGAGTATTTTTTCATATGTTTGTTAGCCATTCATCTGTCTTCTTTAGAGAAGGTTCTATTCATCTCTCTTGCCCAGTGATCTAAGGGATTCTGTCTCTTTTTATGTTTATTAATTTGAGTTCTCTGTAGATCCTAGTTATCAAGCTTTTGTCTGAATCAAAATATGCAAATATCCTTTCCCAATGTGCAGGTTGTCTGTTTTCTTTACTTGTTGCCGCCTTACCTATACAGAAGCTTTTCACTTTCATTAAGTCCAATTTGTTTATTTTTGTTGTTGCGATTGCCACAGAAGTCTTCCTCATAAAGTCCTTCCCCAGGCCAATATGGAATACTATTCAGCCACTAAAAAAGATGGAGACTTTACATCCTTTGTATTAATGTGGATGGATGTGGAACACATTCTTCTTAGTAAAGCACCGCAAGAATGGAGAAATAATAATCCTATATACTCAATTCTGATATGAGGACCCAGTTAAGGTCCCAGTACATAATGGAAGGTGGGGGATGGGGAGAACTGAGAAAGGGAAGGAGGGAGGAGGTGGAGGGTCAAGGGCGATAGTACACCTTTTGGGGGTGGGACTCAAATATAAGAGAGTCCTTATCTAACAACAGCAATCAATGTAACCTGGTTCTGTGTACCCTCAATGAATCCCCAGCAATAAAAAAAAAAAGATAAGAGGTATGGAGAAGGAGATAGAGAAAAGGTACCACTTGTATACTGTTTGTGGGAATGTAAAAATCAGTTTAGTCACTAGGGGAAATATCACAGGTGTACTTCAAAAAATTAATAATGAAACTACGATATAATTTAGCAATCCCACTTCTGATACACATATCCAAAGGAAATGAAATCAGTATCTAAAAGGGATACAGGAATTCCTATGCCTACAATATCCAAGATATGTAAATGTCAACTTAAGAGTCCATCAGTACATGAATGGATAAAGAAAATGTGAGGAATAGATAGATAGATAGACAGATATAGATTTATGCACTCAATGGAATATTATTCAGCCTTAAAAAGAAGGAAATCCTCCAAACCAGACAAACAAAGACAAATACTGCATGATCTCACTTATATGTAAAATCTAAAAATGTTGTACTCTGGAGGCAAAGAGGAGAATGGTCGTTGCTAGGGAGCAGGGGTTTGAGGAAATGGGAGATATTGATTAAAGTGTACAAAGTTTCATTTATGCAGGATAAATAAGTTCCATAAATACAATGTACAGCCCGGTGACCACTGTTAATAATACTGCACTATATAAATAAAATTTAACAGTAGATCTTAAATATACTCACCAGCAAAATAATGGTAACTATTTGAGATGATATGTTAATCAATTTGATTATGGTAATCATTTCACAGTGTATACATATATCAAAACCTCACCTTATCTATTACATACATTTTTTTTCTTACATACAATACACACAATACATACAATTTTTTTCTTGTTTTTTTTTTTTTTTTTTGGCAGTCTTTGGCCGGGGCCAGGTTTGAACCCACTACCTCAGGTATATGAGGTCAGCACCCTACTCCTTAAGCCACAGGCACCGCCCTCTTTTTTTTTTCTTAGAGACAGAGTCTCAATACCCTCAGTAGAGTGCTATGATGTCACAGCTCACAGCAACCTCCAACTCCTGGGATTAGGCAATTCTCTTGCCTCAGCCTCCCAAGTAGCTGGAACTACAGGCGCCCACCATAACGCCCAGCTATTTTTTTATAGCAGTTTGGAAGAGGCTGGGTTCAAACCCACCACCCTTGGTATATGGGACTGGTGCCCTACCCACTGAGCCACAAGCACAACCCTATAAATACATACAATTTTTATTCATCAATTATACCTCAAAAAATCTTGAAGGGTAAACAAAAAAAAAAAAAACAGGAGATCTTCTTACAGCAAAAGGAACAAAGGGAACCTGAGTGTTGACCAGCCACAGAGATACCTCATGCTGATGTAAGTCAGTAGTGCAAAGAAGCACAGTTGAATCAGTTAGAAAAAAATTACCAGAAATAAAGAGAAAATCATCTATAATTAAGAATATGACCATGGTTTGAAATTAGGACATTCTCCTACAGGATTAAAAAAAAAACCCTGCAAAGTCTTTGCAGTAAATCAAAGTAACACAAAGCCTTCTGAGTTAGACTTATTTGTATTTTAGTTTATAGATCTCCACTGCAGATTACTAATTTGTTACAGTGAAATTTCTGTATACTTGTTCTAAAAAGCCAAATTCAGCAATAATACATGTCCAATTCATTAGATAAAACTTTAAAAATAAAGACAATTTAAATTCCATCAGGGCAACTGAGAGGCCACTAATAAATCCTCTAGATTATGAAGGAAAGTTCTGTATTAATAGTCTTTTGCCAACTACTTACTCTTGCTTTCTTTCAGGGACAGACATAGGAGCTCAATACTGCAAGAATTACAAAGGAGGATGAATACAATTTTTAAACGGGTGTTTTATTAAATACAAACATCTTAAGCACACATATTATTTCTAAAGTTTGCACTCAGATATGAAAAAGCTGAAATTTTACATTTTATAAAGGCTTGATAGAATTGTAACTGAAAACATTTAGGCAGATACTTTTATAATTACAGAAAAGAGACCTAAAGGAATTCCAACTTCATACATAATTACAGTAACCTTCTCTTAATCTGAGAAAAGATATGATGGTGCTTGCTTCGGCAGCACATATACTAAAATTGGAATGATACAGAGAAGATTAGCATGGCCCCTGCACAAGGATGACATGCAAATTCGTGAAGCGTTCCATATTTAAAAGAAAAAAAAAGATATGAGGAAAATAGTGTGGCAGAAAGCAAGGAGAACTGGAGCAGTTTGTGAACTTTTCTTAGGAAAAAAAAAAGGCAGAGGAGAGACAAAAACTGATAAAGGTTCTTGACTGAGATCTGTTAACAAAAATTGAGGGAAAGAAATGAGCTTTTTAAACAATACCACAATACCCACTCCCACCTTTTATGTTTAGTAAAGTTCTAGGCCTCAGTTTCAACAAAATTCAAATATACTACAACAATTTTGGCATATCATCATTTGGTTAAAAATGAGGTTTTTAATTTTAGCCTTTTAGGTACTTCCAAATTGTATATAACCTCTAGTCTAAGTTCACTGTTCTCAAAAAAAAGGTAAGCCTGGCTAGGCACACTCATACCTGTAATCCTAGCACTCCGGGAGGCTGAAGTTGGTGGATTCCTTGAGCTCACAACTTAGAGACCAACCTGAGTGAGAGAGAAATCTTGTCTCTAACAATAGCCAAGCTTCTGGCAGGTGCCTGTAGTACCAACTACTGAGGCAAAAGAATTACTTGAGCCAAGAGTTTGAGGTTGCTGTGGGCTATGATGCCATGGCACTTTACTGCAGGTAACAAAGTGAGATTCTGTCTCAAAAAAAAAAAAAAGAGGATTTCTTGAGCTCAACAGTTTCAGGTTGCTATGAGCTATATACACTATGGTACTCTGCCCAGGGTGACAGAGTGAAACTGTCTATAAATAAATAAATAATAAAATTTAAAAAAAATAAAAGTTAAGCCTGTAGAATGTACACTCATTTTCCATGGCCTACTTTTGGTATAAAATTTACAAATAAGAATAGCTGCTTGATTAGCAGCTATTCATCTCTGCTTGCAGCACCAACTGCTCCCAACTGTCATCTGAACAGTAATTAAATCATGGGATATAATTAAATCATGGGGAAAAACTGTTCCTAAGATTGACAGTATATGACAGAAGACATGGATGTTACTTTTATAACATTACATTGGGGAAGTTAACAAATAATCCATGCTCCTTGATCTTTCTTTATTTAGAAGAAACTAGTGGAGTGACCACAGGTGGCACATTCCAATAAATAACAAATAATCATCTAACATAGGAGCAGCAGCTACCATTTATTGACCAGTTTCTATTCTCTATACATATTACTGAACACTCTACAATAAACACAGTGTCATATTTAAACCCTGCAATACTCTAAAAAGTATCACAATATTTAACAATTCAAAAAAAATAAATAAATGAAACAATTTCATACTAATGTCACAGATGAAACATTTTGATTGAGAGTTGGTCTAGTATAAAAGGTCTATTCACTGTGCTAAAATTTCTAATGTTAACAATATTAGTAATTACTTTTGCCTCTTTTTAATCGTTAAAATATAATTCCTTTCAAGGCATTTGTAAATATTTCACCAGATTTTTATGTGCTAAAAAAGATGTAGAAAAAATAAGGAGACAGAAAGATTAAAATCACATGTATAACTAGGGCTAGAAGTAGAATTTCTTTCTGTTTCTTCAATAGCATTGTAGTGATGCAAACACTAATATAGTAGTACTGTATATTGTTTATTTAGGTTTTTGTTAGGGGTCTCCAAGATGGCAGACAAGAGCCATCTCATCAGCTTCTTTCTGTAAGATTAGGGGAGGGGACTCCAGCCACCTCTAACTGGACTGCCCCATCCAGAAACATTATTTTGATGGCATAGTGAGGCAGTGACAGACTCCAGGAGCCTAAGAGGTCAGAAAAGGTGGAAAGCCTGCACAAACAGCAGGTGCAAGGGAGTGCAAAGACCCAGGGACAAATCCTATGTGTGGAGTCCTTGAAGGATTAAATCTACAGGAGAGTCTCCCCCATCCCCCCTTGGCACCCTGCAGTGGTGGATTGAGGAACACACCAAACTCTGGGAGGATCTATCCCTCCAGTCCAGGAGAGCGGTGTGAAAGAAGCAAGAACCAAGATCCCCTAGGACTTCCAAGTCCATGTAAAAGCCAGCCTTCTGTGTAAGGGCTGGAGAGAAGGAGGTCACTCTCCCTTTTTGAGCCTGGAAGCTGTCTGGAGAAGCATCTGAGCAGGACTTGAGCTAGTGAGTGCATGGTGCCTGTAGGGCAGGCTTAGACCCTGAGCCTACCCAGCAGGAGGCCCGGCAGTCAGGGCCCTAACATCTTGAGAAAGCTTCAGGGGTTGAGCAAAGAGAGTTGCAACATTGAATCAGCAAGCACTCAAAGGAGCCCAGTTCAAGAGCAGTCTCACAGAGTTCTAGCAGGCAACCCGGCAACCAGCTCTGACATCACCTGCTCGGCTCCAGCAGCTGCCCTTAGGCTAACTCCCACAAAAACAGAGCCAGGTGAAGAAATCCTGCCTCCCCACAGACCACTGTGTGGCCTCAGGGAATTATTTGAATGGGTCGTGGTGTGTCCCTCATACACTCAGGCATGACGATAAAGATTTTGGCTCCTGCACCCCTACTAAGATTCAATCATGCCAAGATTAAAATCAAATAAAAAAAGCAGGAATGCAAGACCAGGTCTTAAAAGCAGAAATACAAGACCAGGTCTCCATGGCAACTAGCTAGTAACTTACTTTCCTCACCACACACAGAAGAAAAAGTAGCCCTTTGCTATTTTTTTGAGTTTCATAACTCTAGAGAATTACCTGTTATCCAGGCAAACAAATCATTGCAATACACACACACATACACACACACACACACACACACACACACACACACACACACACACACACATATACATATATATACATATATATTTAAGGTTTCTATCTTTTTGTATGTGTTTCATGCCTTTTTTTCTTTTTCTTTATCTTCTCTTTATTTCCTTCTCTCTTAACTATTTTTCTACTTTTCTCCCATTTCCCTCATAAATCTCTTAAATGACAAGAAAGATTTTTTTTTTTTGGTATTTTTTTTCTGTTTGATTCTGTTTTTTACTTCTGGGACAGAGTCTTGCTCTGAGGCCTAGGGAAGGGTATCATAGCATTGGCCTGAATCAGGGAGGCCCCAAACCTCTGGAATAGGGTGACTCTCCTGCTTTGGCATCCTGAGGGACTACATTTGCAGGTCCCTGCAATGATACATGGTTGATCATTTCTATATTTGAGGGAAGCACGTCTCATTCTTGATCAGGCCAGTAAATAACACCTGATATTAGGAGACCCACCCCAGCACCCAGAGCCATAGGATTGTGGGCATGGATCACTGTGCCCTACATAACACCATTATTATTACTATTTTTCTCTGTCTTCTCTCCCTTTTTTATTTTTTAGTTATTTTTTTCTTTCTTTCTCTTCTCTTTTCTTGCTCTTTAATCTTCTTTCCCTTTCATCCCTATACCAAAATTTCACTTCAACACCCAAGCGCAGAGACAAGGAAAATTAAAAAGGAGGAAGCAAGAGAAGTAAGTAGGGGAAGAAAGTGAATAAGAAGATGACACACATGAGGAGAAAACCAAAAAAAAAATAAAAATAAAAATAAAAATCCTGGCATCATGACAAACCACAATAGATCAACCACTCTAAAGGATCATGAGGGAGCTACCACAGAAAGTTCTGCCTATAAAGAAATTATGGAATAACAAAAAGGGAATATACAGTATGGATGGCAAAAAACATTGAAGGGAATTGAAGGGAAGGTAGAAAACCACAAAAAGTAAATCCAAAAATTGACCCAAGAAATAAATTTAAAATATGATGAAATTAGAAAGGATATATCAGAAGTTAAAGAATTGAAGGAGTCACTCAGGGAACTTAAAGATGCAGTAGAAAGTATCAATAACAGATTAATCATAGATAAGAAAGAATCTCAGAGCTAGAAGAAAAAGTTGTTGAGCTAATGCAGGCATTTAAAGTGGCAAAAAAATAAGAGAGTAAAAGCAGAGCAATCTCGTAGAAAATTATAGGACTTCACAAACTGTAAAAACATACAAATTATAGGTAGCCCAGAAGGAAAAGAAGAGTGACCCAAAGATATGGAAGCTCAACTTGAGGATATCATAACTGAAAATTTCCCAAGCCTCATCAAAGATTCTGACACACTCCTTTCAGATGGATATTGAACCCCAGTTTATCTCAACTCTAACAGAGCATCTCCTAGACACAGTGTAATTAACTTAGCCAAGTTCAAAACGAAGAGAAAATTCTGCAAGCATCCAGGAGTAAGCACCAACCTACAGGAGCATATCAATCAGGGTGACAGGATTTCTCAGCTGAAACGTTAAAAACCAGAAAAGATTGGCCTCCCACTTTTCACCTACTCAAACAAAACAACTTCCAGCCTAGAAAGCTGTATCCTGCCAAACTAAGTTTCATATTTGATGAAGAAATCAAATCTTTGCCTGACAATCAATTACTGTTAAAATTTACCACTACAAGACCAGCTCTGGAAGAAGTACTAACACTCATACTACACACAGGCAATCACAATGGGCCACCAGTAAACTAAATACATCCAGAAAGGAAAAGTCAAAGTGTAGCTTCCATTATGAGAATGGCTTGAATTCCACATTGAAGAAGCACAGGTCGGTTGACTGAATAAAAAGTACAAACCAAAGTGGTGCCTGTAGCTCAGTGGGTAGGGCTCCAGCCACATACAATGAGGCTGGCAGGTTTGAATTCAGCCCAGGCCAGCTAAAAACAACAATGGCAGCAAAAAAAAAAAAAAAAAGCCAGGTGTTGTCATGGGTGCCTGTAGTCCCAGGTACTTGGGAGACTGATATAAGAGAATCACTTAAGCCCAAGAGTTTGAGGTCGTTGTGACCTGTGATGCCATGGAACTCTACCCAGGGTGACAGTTTGAGACTCCATCTCACACACACACAAAAAAATACAAGCCTGGCTTGGTGCCCATAGCTCAGTGAGTAGGGCACCAGCCACATGGACTGGAGCTGGTGGGTTTGAGCCTGGCCCAGGCCTGCTAAACAGGAAACCAAACAATGACAACTGCAACCAAAAAAATGGCTGGGTGTTGTGGTGGGCTCCTGTAGTCCCAGCTACTCAGGAGGCTGAGACAGAATTGCTTGAACCCAGAAGTTTGAAGTTGCTGTGACACCATGGTACTCTACCAAGGGCAACATACTGAGACTGACCCAAAACAACCGGGGGGGGGCAATACAAGCCAGTTAATTATCCATTCTTCAGGAAACACATCTAACATTGAAAGACCGCACAACACTCAGGGTTAAAGACTGAAAAATATTTCAGGCAAATGGAAATCAGAAGAAAGGAGTGGGTCCCAATGTTCTTTTCAAGTATAAGTGGGTTGAAAACAACAAAAGTAAAGAAAGACAAAGATAAACATTATATACTAGTTGAGGAAATAATACAACAAGAGGGCATTTCAATTCTAAATATATATGCACCCAACTTAAATGCTCCCAGATTTATGAAACAAACCCTAATGGGTTTGAACAGTATGATATCCTACAACATAATAATAGCTAGGGACTTCAGCACCTCACTGACAGAACTGGACAGACCCTCTAAACAGAAACTAAACGAACAAGGGACTTTAATGCAACTATAGAACAATTGGGCTTAATAGACATATACAGAAGACATAACTCCAAAATTTATCATATCCTAGGATACAAACCTCACCAAACATAAAATAATAAAAATTATACCTTGTATCTTTTCATATCACAAGGAAATAAAGGTAGAACTTAACTTCAACAAAAAGATTCATCCCCACACAAAGTCATGAAGGGTTATGCTAAAGTTACAATGTTATGCTAAAGGACAGTGGGGTAAAGGGGGGGTTTAAAGAAAGAATCAACAAATTTTTTGAACATAACAATGAAGCCACAAGCTGTCAAAATCTGTGGGATACTGTAAAAGCAATACTAACAGGGAAATTTCTCCTATTAGATGCCCACATCCAAGAAACAGAAAGATCATGCATCAACAAACTAATGAATCATCTCATATAACTAAGAAAAAAACATCAATCCAAACTCAAATGAAGCAGAAGAAAAGAAATAACCAATAGTAAATAAGAAATAAATGAAAGTGAAAACAAAAGAGTAATTCAGAAATTAACAAAATAAAAAGTTAGTTCTTCAAAAGATAAACAAAATTGGCAACCCTGAGGCAAGATTAACTAGGAATATAAAAGTAAGATGTCTTAAAACATCAAGCAGAATGAAAAAGAATAAATAAGATACCACAGAGATACTACAGATCATCTCTGATAACTAAAAGAACCTCTATGCCCAGAATTTGAAAATATGGAGGAAATGGACCAATACCTGGAAGGACACAACCTCCCTAGACCTAACAAGGAAGAAATAGATCTCTTGAATAGACAAATATCAAACACCAAAATTACAACAACAGTAAAAAAGTTTCCAATTAAAAAAAGCCCTGGACCAGACAACTTTACACCAGAATTCTATCAAACCTCAAAGAAGATCTTGTACTATCTGAAGAACCTATTCCAAAACATTGAGAAGGAAAGAACCCTTCAGGTTCTATAAGCAAATATCACTCTGATACCCAAACCAGGAAAGGACCCAACTAAAAAGGAGAACTACAAATTTAACTAATAAATATCAGTTTTTTAAAATCCCAGCAAATAGAATACAGGCACACATTTTAAAAATTATACATCATGGCTCGGCGCCTGTGGCTCAAGTGGCTAAGGCACCAGCCATATACACCTAAGGTGGAGAGTTCGAATCCAGCCCAGACCCGCCAGACAACAATGATGGCTGCAACCAAAAAAATAGCTGGTGCCTGTGGTCCCAGCTACTTGAGAGGTGTAGGCAGGAGATTCACTTGAGCCCAGGAGTTGGAGGTTACTGTGAGCTGTGATGCTACAGCACTCTACCCAGGGGAACAGCTTGAGGCTCTGTCTAAAAAAAAAAAATTATACATCATGATCAAGTAGGCTTTATCTTGGGTATGCAAGGTTGGTTTAACATATGCAAATCCATCAATGTAATTCACTATATCAACAGAAGCAAAAACAAAGATTATGATCTGGTCAGTAGATGCAGAAAAAACATTTGAAAAATTCAACATCCTTTTCTGACAAGAACACTTAAGAAAACAGGCATAGATGGCACATTTCTTAAACTGATTGAAGCCATCCACTACACACCCATAGCAAATATCACACTAAAGGCAGTAAAACTAAAGCTTTTTCACTTAGATATCCACTATCACCACTACTATTCAATAAAGCACTGGACGTTCTAGCCAATATAATCAGGCAAGAGAAAGCAACCAAGTTTATCCACAAGGGAACAGAGGAGGTAAAACTCTTGCTCATTGTCAATGATATCATCATATACTTAGAAAACCCCAGAGACTCAACCACAAGACTCCTGGAAGTGATCAAGAAATACAGTAATGTCTGAGGACATAAAAATCAATATCCGCAAATCAGTAGCCTTCATATATGCCAGTAACAATCAAGCTAAGAATCACATCAAGAGCTTCAAAGAAAATGAAATACCTGGGAATATACCTAACAAAGAAGGTGAAAGACCACTACAGTGAAAATTATGAGACCCTAAGGAAAGAAAGAGCAGAAGACATTAACAAATGGAAGAACATACCATGCTTGTGGCTAGGAAAAATTAACATTTTTAAAATATCTACACCACTTAAAGCAATCTACAGATTTAATGCAATCCCCATCAAAATACAAATATCATACCTTGAAGAATGGGAAAAAATAGTTCTTCAATTTGAATGGAACCAGAAAAGAATCCATAGAGCCAATGCAAATCGTTGAATTGAAAACAAATCCAGAGGTATCACTTTACTAGACTTCAGGTTATACCACAAGTGTATCATGATGAAAACATCATGGTATTGACTCAAGAATAGAAATACAGATCTATGGGACAGAATAAAAATCCTAGAAATGAAACCAACCTCATATCACCATCTGATCTTCAATAAATCAAACAGAAGTAAACATTGAGAAAAAGAATCCCTATTCAATAAATGGTGTCAAGAGAACTAGATAACCACATGTAATAGACTGGAACTGAACACACACCTCTTACTACTTAAAAACATTGGCTAATGAGAGATAAAAGTTTTAAATCTAAGACAAAAAATGATAAAAATTCTAGAAAAATGAATGGAAAAAACTCTAGAGGATAATGGCCTAGGAAAAGAAGAAGACTACATTGGTAACCACAGAAACAACAAAAATAAGTAAATGGAACTTCATAGGTCTAAAAATCTTTTTCACAGCTAAGGACACACAATTAAAGCAAATACACAACCTTCAGAATTGGAAATGATATTTGCATGTCATGAATCTGACAAATGGCTGACAACCAGAAAATACAGAGAACTCAAACTCATAAACAAAAAAAGAGCAAATAGTTTCATTTATTATTAGGAAAGAACATAACCAGAATGTTCTCTCAAAGAAGACAAATGAATGGCCAACAAACACATGAAAAAAATGCTCATTGTCCCTAATCATCAGAGAAATGCAAATCAAAACCACTCTGACATATCACCTAACCCCAGTGAGAATAGCCCACATCACAAAGTCCCAAAGTTGCAGATGGTGGCACGGATGTGGATAGTTGGTAGGACTGCAAACTAATACAGCCTCTCTGGAAAGAGGTATGGAGAATCCTCAAAGAGCTAAAAGTGTCCCTTCCAGTTCATCCCACAATCCTATTAATTCACCCAGAAGATAAAAGACAATTTTACCATAAAGACATTTGCTCTATGAGCAGTGCCTGTGGCTCAGCAGAGTAAGGCATGGCCCCATATGCCAGAGGTGGCAGGTTCAAACCCAGTCCTGGCCAAAAACTGCCACCAAAAAAAAAAAAAAATTCTCTAGGTTGTTTATCTCAGCTCAATTCACAATTGCCAAGATATAGTAGCAACCCAAGTATCCATCAATTCATGAATAGTATACCATGGTATATGTATACCATATGGCATATGTATACCATGGAATACTATTCAGCCATAAAAGAAGGTAGAGACTTCACATCTTTTATATTAACATGGATGGAGTTGGAGAACATTTGCCTTAGTAAAATATCATGGGGGAAGGAGTCAAGACGGCTTACTAAAAGCAGCTTTTGACAGAGGCTCCTGTCCAAAGGGAGAGATACTGGGTCAGAAGTGGATTCGGTGACACCAAAGGCGAGGAGCTGACCATGGAAAAAAGATACATAAGTGTACATCATCTCTGTTCAGACAAGCTGCAAATCCAAGAATGAGAAAGAAAAACAAAAAAGACCAGGTAGAAGCCCATTGCCAAGAGGATGAAAGACCCCACCCCCAAGTGGGATGCCCACAGAGGGCTCTCTCTGCAAGCAAGCAGAGAAAAAAGGACTGCTCGCATTAAGCTCGCATTACTCCATGGGAGAGAGCTGCTAAACCCCAGTCCTCCTCCTCTAGGGAGGTTCCACCTCTGAACCCAGGTGTCATTCTGCCTGGCAAAAAAGTGAATAAATATTTTCTCCACAATTCTGAATCACAGTTCACCCTTCCCCCCTCTTGTGGCTGCCTAAAAGTCTATCCCCTGCAGAGTACAGAGTGTTTGGAATTGGCTGAGAGGCCCAGGCATTGAGTTGGCTGCTGAATAACAGCCAGAAACAGTGACTTGTATGAAAGCAGTGGGTGCAGGAAAGAGGGACACATGCAGAGATGGTGGCACCACACTGGAGTCAGTGGCACGCATGGGTGAAGATGGTGGGCTTGGAGGTGGCAACACCCCAGTTCTGACTTTAGCAGGCAATCATTCCTGATACCCCTGCCCAAGGCTCCAGCCCCTCAGGATTGCAAAGACAGATCTGCCTTCAGATTTCTACTTTCTGGCCACTTGGTAACCCTTTGAACTCTTCATGTGAGCAGTTCTGGTACTGCCTGGGACAATCTCATTGTAACTTTTGACCTGGGCCATCCACCTAGGAACCCTTGAGATGGAGCAGTAGTGATTTTTGTAGTGGAGAAGTATAGATTCAACTCCCCGAACTGTCACTGGCAGGGCACTGAAGATGTTTGTGTCTTTCACCTGCTGAGATTCCAATCTAATACCGTGACTCATTAGTATTGGGTAGAGGCAGCCTGACATCAAGACAGAGCCAGCATGCATTACCTCACCAAGCTGGCCCTCAGAGTCTCTAGCTGCAGGTCTGGAAAAGACCTTTGCAAGGTTGTAGGGGGAAAGGCATAATCACAAGTCCCAGCTCATTGGTGAAAGGCTGGTTAGCTCTAGTTCCTAGGCCCTGATCGAGTCTCATCCTGACAGTTCTAATCGCTAAATAGCAGAAAATACTCATGGGAAGAAATCAGAAGAAGAACTCTGACAACATGAAAATCAGAGTAGATCAACTCCCCAAAGGGATGACAAAGGAGATATGACAGAAAATACCAACATAGAAAATCTGCTCAAATGTCAGAAATAGAATTCAGAATGTAGATGGAAAATAAGATGAATAGAATGTAGGAAAAGATGGAAATAGAAATCCAAAAAGTTGTGCAAAAATTGTCTCAAGAAACTAATGAATTCAAAGACAAAGTCACCAAACATATGGACAGAAAATGAGAAAATATAGAGCTTAAGGAATTGAAAAAGACATTCGAGGAGCTATGAAATACAGTAGAGCCCCTCAGTAACAGAATTGAGGAGACAGAAGAAAAGATCTTTGAAATTGAAGACAAAGCTTTTGAATGTTCCAAATGCTCAAAGAGGCAAACAAATGGAGAGCAAAAACTGATCATTCCCTGAGAGAGCTGTGGAATTACTCCAAACGATCAAACATCCCTCTTATAGGAATTCCTAAAGGAGAAGAGGCTGGTCCTAAAGGCACAGATGCTCTACTCCAAGAGATTATGGAGGAGAATTTCCTAGGCATTGCAAGGGATACTGATATTCAGATAGACAGTTTCAGAAACACAGCAAGACTCAATTAAAATAAAGTTTCTCCTTAGAAACATTGTAATTAACATTGCCAAAGTTAAGATGAAGGAGAAAATTCTGCAAGCAGCCAGACATAAGAAAAACATTACCTACAAAGGAAGAAATATTATAATGACTACAGATCTCTCAGCCAAAACCTTCCAAGTCAGAAGGTGATGGTTATGGACCTTCAATCTCTTAAAACAAAACAACTTCCAGTCCAGGATCCTGGATCCAGCTAAACTGAGTTTCATTTATGATGGAGAAATCAAACACTTTAATGACATCCATATGTTGAAGAAATTTGCCATAACTAGACCAGCTCTCCAAGAAATACTCAGACCCATTTTTCATAAGGACCAGCATGATATGGTCTACCACCAAAGTAAACTCACCCAGAATTTAAAGATAAAAACCTATCTTCCACATTGGTGAAATTTTTAAAAATATGCACTGGACTTTTGAAAAACAAGATAGCCAAAACACTACCATACCTATCAATCCCTCAATTAATGTGAATGTCTTAAATTCTCCTCTAAAGAGGCACAATTTGGCTGACTGGATACAAAACCTCATGCTAGGTATTGTTGCCTCCAATAGACACACATTACCTCAAAAGATAAAACAAGTCTCAGGGTGAAGGGATGGACAACAGTAATATAGGCAAATGGAAATCAGAAAAAAAAGCAGGGGTTGCAATTTTATTTAGAGATGCAATTGTATTTAAACCAATAAAAATGAGGAAAGACAATGATGGACACTACACATTTGTCAAGGGAAACACTCAACATGAAGAGGTATCAATAATTAACATTTATGCACCCTAGCTGAATGCTGCTCAATTTATAAAACAAACCCTAGAGGAGCTGAACAGTATGATATCTTCCTGCACTATGATAGGTGGACATTATAACACCCCTTTGGCAGTTCTGGATATATCCTCCAAGAAGAAACTAAACAAGGAAATAATGGACCTAAATTTGACCCTAGAACAAATGGATGGACTTAACAGATATTTACAGAACATTTCATCTTAATAAAACTGAATACACATTCTTCTCATCAGCCCAGGGACCATCCTCCAAAACTGATCATATCTTAGGACACAAGTCTAACCTTAACAAATTTAAAAGAATAGAAATTATTCCTTGTATCTTCTTGTACCATTACAGAATAAAATTTGAACTCAACAGAAACAGAAATCTTCATACTTCAAACTATTGGAAACTAACTAACCTTAGGCTGAATGCTACCTGGGTCAAACATGAGATTAAGAAGGAAATCATCACATTTTGAATAAAATGATAAATAAGCCACAAACTATCAAAACCTGTGGGATACTGCAAAGGCAGTCCTAAGAGGGAAACTTATAACATTAGAAGCCTTGATCAAGAAAAGAGAAAAAGAGGAAGTCAACAAACTAATAGGCCATCTTAACCAGCTAGAAAAGGAAGATAAATCCAACCCCAAATCCTGCAGAAGAAAAGAAAAACACAAAATTAGAGCAGAATTAAATGAAATTGAAAACAAAATAATCGTTCAGAAGATCAACAAAATGAAAAGTTGGTTCTATGAAAAGATTAATAAAATTAATAAGCTTTGGACTAGACTAACCTGAAACAGAAAAGTAAAATCTCTATTAACTTAAATCACAAATGATAAAGGGAAAACACAAAAGATGCCATAGAAATACAAAAAAAAAAAAAAACTCCTCACAATTACTATTAAAAAACTCTATTCTCAGAAATATGAAAATCTGGAGGAAATGGACCAATAGCTGGAAGCATACCACCTTCCTAAACTCAACCAGAATGAATTAGAAATTTTGACTACCCTGTATCAAGCACTGAAATAGCATCAACTATACAAAATCTCCAAAAAAAAGAAAAGCCTAGCACCAGATGATTTCAACATCAGAATTCTACCATACCTTCAAAGAGGAACTAGTACCAATAATATATAACCTATTCCAAAACACAGAAAAGAAAGGTATCCTCCCCAACACATTCTATGAAACAAATATCACCCTGATTCCCAAACCAAGAAAGGACCAACAAAGGAAGAAAACTATAAGCCAATATCATTAATGAATATCAATGCAAAAATATTCAATAAGATCCTAACAAACAATTCAATGGCATAACAAAATAGTTATATACTGTGATCAAGTTGGTTTTATCCCAAGATTACAAGGTAAGTTCAACATATGTAAATCTATAAATATAACGCAGCACATAAATGAAATAAAAAACACAGACCATGTGATTCTTTCAATTGATGTGGAAAAAGCTTTTGATAATATTCTCCTTTTATGATTAGAACACTTAGGAAAATAGGCTTAGATGAGACATTTCTTAAACTGATAGAGGCCATCTACAGCAAACCCACAGCCAATATAATATTGAATGAAGCATTTCCATGCAGATCTAGAACTAGACAAGAATGCCCATTGTCACCACTGCTATTCAACATAGTACTGGAAGTCATAGTCATCACAATCAGGCAAAAGAAGGAGATCCAGGGTATTCATTCAAATAGGGACAGAGGTCAAACTCTCACTCTTCACAGATGACATGATTTTATACCTGGAAAACCTCAGGAACTCAACTACAAAATTTTTACAAGTGATAAAGGAATATAGCAGTGTCTCAGGATACAAAATACCTACAAATCAATAGCCTTTATATATACCAACAATGGTCAAGCTGAGACTATAATTGAAGACTATTCCTTTTACAGTAGTGCCAAAGAAGATGAAATACATAAGAATATATCTAAGAAAGGATGTCAAAGATCTCTATAAAGAGAACTATAAAAGCCTGAGAAAACAAATAGCAGAAGATGTGAACAAATGGAAGACCATACAATACTCATGGTTAGAAAGAATCAACATTGTTAAAATGTCCATACTACTCAAAGCAATCTTAACATTTTGATCCCCATCAAAATGTCAATGTCAAAGTGTCAATGTCATACTTTAAAAAACTTGAAAAAATAAGTACTCCATTGTATGTGGAAAAAACCTATTCAGGCCAATATAATTCTTAGAAATAAAAACAAATCTGGAGGCATCATGCTACCAGACTTCAGGTTATGCTACAAATCTATAATGAACAAAACAGCATGGTATTGGCACAAAAATAGAGACATATATCTATAGAATAGAGAACCTAGAGATGAACCCAGCCAGCCACATATCATCATTTGATCTTTAATAAACCTAACAAAAACATGCATTGGAGAAAAGAATCCCTATTTAACAAATGGTGCTGAGAGAACTGGTTGGCTACCTATAGAAGACTGAAACTAGACTCACACCTCTCACCACTAACAAAAAGCTGATCTTCACTGGAAAAAAGATTTAAATTTAAGACATGAAACTACAAAAATACTAGAAGAGAGTGCAGGGAAAATGCTTGAAGATATTGGTCTTGGAAAATATTTTGAGGAAGACCCCTCTGAAAATTGCAGCAACACCAAAAATAAATAACTGGGATTTGATCAAGCAACAAAGCTACTGCACAGGTAAGGGCACTACAACTAAAGCAAACAGACACCTTTCAAAATGGGAGAAGATTTTTGCATGTTATGATTCTGGAAAAGGTCTGATAACTAGAATCTACACAGAACTCAAATTAATCAATAAGAAATGAGAAAACAGGGGCAGCTTCTGTGGCTCAAAGGATTAGGGCGCTGGCCCCATATGCCAGAGGTGGTGGGCTCAAACCCAGCCCCAGCCAAAAACTGCAAAAAAAAAAAATGGCTCAAAGAAATGAGAAAACAGCCCCATTTGTTTGTGGGCAAGAGACTTTAACAAAAAATTCTCTGCAGTTGCAGTTGAATGGTCAAAAAACACATGAAAAATGCTTGCCATCTTTAATCATCAGAGAAATGCAAATCAAAACCACGTTGAGATATCACCTATCTCCAGTAAGATTAGCCCACATCACAAAGTCCCAAAACTGCAAATGGATGTTTAGAGAAGGGAACACTTCTACAGTGCTGGTAGAATTGCAAACTAACACAACCTTTATGGAAAGAAGTATGGAGAATCCTCAAAGAACTAAAAGTTAACCTTCCATTTGATTCTGCAATCCCATTACTAAGTATCTACCCAGAAGAAAAAAAATCATTTTACAACAAAGACATTGGCACCAAAATGTTTATTACAGCCAAATTCATAATTGCCAAGTCAAGGAAACAGCCCAAAAGTTCATCAACCCATGAATGGATTAACAAATTGTTGTATATGTATACCATGGAATACTATCTAGTCATAAAAAAGATGGAGACTTTATATCTTTTATGGTTACCTGGATGGAATTGGAACAAATTCTTCTTAGTAAAGTATCTTAAGAATGGAAAAAAAGCCCATTGTCTCCACTGCTTTTTAATATTGTAATGGAAGTTTTAGCCATCACAATCAGGCAAGAGAAGGCCATCAAGGGTATACAAATAGGGTCAGAGGAGATCAAACTTTCAGTCTTCACAGATGATATGATTTTATACCTGGAAAATCCCAGGGACTCAACTACAAAACTCTTAGAATTAATCAAGGAGGCTCAGCGCCAGTGGCTCAAATGGCTAAGGTGCCAGCCACATATACCTAAGGTGGTGGGTTTGAATCCAGGCTGGACCCGACAAATAACAATGATGGCTGCAACCAAAAAATAGCCAGGCGTTGTGGTGGGCACCTGTGGTCCCAGCTACTTGGAAGGCTGAGGCAGGAGACTCACTTGAGCCCAGGAGTTGGAGGTTACTGTGAGCTGTGATGCCATGGCACTCTACATAGGAGGACAGCTTGAGGCTCTGTCTCAAAAAAAAAAAAAAGAAGAAGTTATCAAGGAATACAGTAGCATCTCAGGATACAATATCAGTACTCACAAATTAGGAGTTTTTAATATACAAATAATGGTCAAGCTGAAAAAACAGTCAAGGACTCTATTCCCTTTACAGGTGTACCAAAGAAGACAAAATATTTGGGTATTTACCTAAGAAAGGATGTGAAAGATCTCTATAAAGAGAATTAGGAAACTCTGAGATAAGAAATAGCTAAATATGTTAACATATGGAAAAATATACCATACTCATGGCTAGGAAGAACCAACATCGTTAAAATGTCCATATTACCCAAAGCAATTATAATCTTAACGCAATTCGTATCAAAGCACCACCATTATACTTTAAAGATCCGAAAAAAAATAGTACTTCATTTTATATGGAACCAGAAAAAAAAAAACTCAAATATCCAAGACATTGCTCAGAAATAAAAACAAGTCAGGAGGAATCTGGCTACCAGACTTCAAACTATACTATAAATCTATAGTGATCAAAAGAGTATGGTACTGAAACAAAAATAGAGACATCAATGTGTGGAACAGAATTGAGAACCAAGAGATGAACCCAGACACTTATTGTCATTTGATCTTTGATAAGCCAATCAAAAATATAAATTGGGGAAAAGATTCCCTATTTAACAAATGGTGCTGGGAGAACTGGCTGACAAGTTATAGAAGATTGAAACTGGACCCACACCTTTCACCTCTAACAAAAATTGACCCTCACTGGATAAAGGATTTAAACTTAAGACATTAAACTATAAAGATTCTTGGATAGAGTGCAGGAAAAACACTTGAAGAAATTGGCTTGGGAGAATACTTAATGAGGAGGACCCCCTGGGCAACTGAAACAATACCAAAAATACATTACTGGATCAAATTAAAAACTTCTACACAGCCAAGAACACAGTAAGTATAGCAAGCAGACAGCTGTCAGAATGGGACAGGATATTTGCAGGTTATGCTTCTCACAAAGGTTTGATAACCAGAATCCATAGAGAACTCAAACATATTAGGAAGAAAAGAACAAATAATCCCATTTTATTGTGGGCAAGAGACTTGAACAGAAGTTTCTCTGAAGAAGATAAGCACATGGCCTACAGACACGTGAAAAAATGCTCATCATCTTTGAGATATCACCTAACTCCAGTAAGACTGGCTCACAAAAAAACCCCAAAACTACAGATGTTGGCTTGGATGTGGAGAAAAGGGAACACTTCTGCACTGCTGATGGGAGTGCAAGCTAATACATCCCTTTTGGAAAGAAGTATAGAGAATACTCAGGGATCTAAAAGTAGACCTGCTGTTTGATCCTGCAATTCCTCTACTAGGTGTATATCCAAAAGACCAAAAATCACTTTATAACAAAGATATTTGCACCAGATTATTCATTGCAGCTCAATTCATAATAGCCAAGTCATAGAAGAAGGCTGAGTGCCCATCGACCCATGAATGGATTAATAAATTGTGGCATATGTATACTATGGAATATTATGCAGCCTTAAAAAAAATGAAGACTTTATCTCTTTTACATTTACATGGATGAAGCTGGAACATATCCTACTTAGTAAAGTATCTCAAGAATGGAAGAAAAAATATCCAATGTACTCAATATTATTATGAATCCAATTTACAATCACTCACACTTTAGTATGAAGAATAGATCACAACTATGGCCCAGGATGAAGGAAGGAGGAAGGGGGGCCAGAAAAGGAGTGGGGAGGTCAGATTGAGGGAGGGTGAATGGTGGAAACACACCTATGGTGCATAATGCAAGGGTACTTGTCAGATTTACGAAGTATAGAGTATAAACGTCTTAGCACAATAATTAAGTAAATGAGATAAGGTTTATATTAGCTAGTGTGATGTAAATGCTTCTAATTCTATATGAAATCAGCACATTGTACCCCATACATACATTAATGTATACATGATGTATGCGTTTGTGATTTAATCAAAAAATAAAAGAAGATAAAAAATGTTATTATATATGTAAAAAAAGTTTACAAAATTCTATCTTATAGTTTTAAATTTTGTTCTACCAATTGACTGTAGCCTTGTTAATTTTTTGCCTGCTGTATCTATCAATTTTAGATTAAAGTGTTTGTAAACTCTTGAACCATAATTATGGATTTATCCATTTTTCCCTTTAATTCTGTGTATTTTGCTTAATATATTTTGAAGTTATATTTTTAGATGCATATAAATTTGTAATTTAAAAAAATTAAATAAGAAGGAGGGTTATGTACAAACAGGAGCATGTAGGTCTGTGTGCAGAGGGTAAGAGTTGCCAGGACAGTGAGTTGGGAAAGAGGGCATAGTGGGCTAAGAGCGGCCTAAAAGATATCTATGTTGTAATCTCTGGAACCTGTGATTTTTGCATTATATGAGGTATGATGACTTCACAGATCTGATTAACTTAAGGGTTTTAAGACGAGGAGATATTCTGGACTATGTGGGCAAACTCTAAATGCAATCATATATATATCTCTATAAGAAGAAAACAGAGAGGAAGAGAATGTGTCTATGGAGGCAGAGACTGGGTGATGTGGCCACAAGCCAAGGCATGTGGGCAGCCACAAGGAGCCACAAGGAAAAGACAAGGATGGATTCTTCCTTAGAGTCTTCAGGGGAAGTGCAGTCCTATCAGAATCTGGATTTCAGTCAAGTAATAACTGACATTAGACTTCTGACCTCCAAAAATTGGAGAGAATGTATTTCTATTGTTTTAGGTCACCAGGTTTGTGGGAATTTGTTTCAATAGCCACGAGATACTTGTATAGAAGGGCAAGTGAGGTGCAGAGTGAGGAGGCAACATCTGCCTAGTTGGAGCCTTTTTTCCTAGCTCTGAGCTAAGTCCCATTCTATGGCTACCTGGGGTGTCTGTGGCAATATCAAGGGCAGCCCACCCCAGTGAGGTACCTACCTGCTTTTCTTTGCCCAGATTTATCCCCTTTCACATGCATATACTCTTGGCCTTCCTCTCTCCTCTCTCACCTCCAAGAACTTCATTCTTGCCTAGCATGACTACTCTTCAGTCCATTGGTTAATGGAGGAGTTAGCATTTTTTTTTTCCTTTTTTTGATACCAGTCTACAGTGGCCTTTGCATCAATTCTCATTTGACTACTAATAGCATATGTGGTTATTTGTAGAATGACTTCTATCTCTGACCTTGCATTTGTGCCCCTTTGCAATGTGACCTTCTGCTCTTTCCATTAAGAAGTTGAGTCCATTTTCCTGCTCTTTAATCTGGGCTAACTTTATGAACAACAGAACGTGGCAGTTCAGATTGTGGCCTCGAGAAATCTCACATGTCCCTGCTTGCTCCCTTGGAACCCTGCCTGCTGCCGCATAGACAGTAGAGGAGAGGGACAGACATGGAGAAGAGATGTATTCTCTAAGGGGAATTCATCCAAGACCAGGCAATCCTCAGCCAAGTGCAGATGATGGTTGAGCCTAGTCAAAGGCAGCTGAAACCGGGGCGGTGCCTTGGCTCAAAGGAGTAGGTGGCTGGCCCCATATGCTGGAGGTGGTGGGTTCAAATCCAGCCCTGGCCAAAAACCACAAAAAAAAAAAAAAGGCAGTTGAAACCAACCCAGATCAGTGAACCACCCAGTTGGTCCCACAGACTCACAAGCTGAAAAAGTTGTTACTGTTTTAACCCACTAACTAAAATGTGGGATGGTTTGTTAGGCAGCAGCAGATACCAATACAACTTGTCTTAGGGTTTCTTGATGTTCCAGCTGTGTCACAATGCCAAAGCCTGTGATCACAGCCCCCTCTCTGTGTATTTTTTCTCCTGAAAAGCCCCTAGAGCCATTCCTAATTGTGTACTTACAACTCTAGGGAAGGAAATCCTAAACAAAGTGTCAGTAGAG
This sequence comes from Galagoides demidoff, assembly GCA_963574575.1. NCBI lineage: Eukaryota > Metazoa > Chordata > Mammalia > Primates > Galagidae > Galagoides > Galagoides demidoff. Next base: position 28,849 of record CAUYQV010124719.1, read on the forward strand.
GTGACTTTTCCTTTTGGGATAAGCCTAAACAGAGAATTATAAAGAACTCTGATCATCTGAGTAATGGAAATATGAAAATATACAAGACTTTGTTTTCTTTGCCATCACTTCAAAATGTTTTAAGTAGAAAAAATTGGAAATTAAGTAAATAGCAGAATTCAAATAATTTTAGTGAATCTGATGGAAATTTAACTTTTTAAATTTAACTAATTAAAATTTATATTTGAGAATAGCAGAAGGTATGGGGTTCAGTGTAAATAGAATTTACCTTCTTGAAGCATCGTTAGTGTCTGAGAGTGTGTGATTAGGTGTGCTGTAAGGCGTGCTGTCCTTCTCCGTATGATGAGGGGTTAGGGACAGTAAGACCATCTCCAGGACAACCTGTTCCTCAGAGGGAAAGAGACATGTGTATCAAACTAGCCCTTCCCCAACAAAGACCATTTCATCTTTCCTCCTATGAGCTATCTACTTCTGGGGAATAGATCAATCTAGTATTTATAGCAGGAAATTAAATTTTCTTCATGCAAATCAGTTATTTGGCATTTGATTTTATTGTCACCATAGTGTGAAGAGAAGGCGCGTCTATCTCTATACTTTATCAAGTGACATCATAGCCTCTAATTCTGTAACAGAAAAAGTTTTAACCAGTGTTTCCTGCCTGTTCAGAGGCCTGTCAAAAGCTCTCTTATAGAAGTGGAAACATCTTGCTCTACCATACCCAATCAAATACATGTTGTAGTTAGAAGCTAATACAAACCTTATGATTCTTTATTAGTGTGATCTAATCAAGAGCAAATGCGTACCTTTACTAGTTCTGATCATATTTTCTTAAAACTGAAGAAAAAAAATCAGACTAGGTCAAACATTAAAACAAGTTTGTAGGCAAAAGCTGGCCTTGTGCTTGTCAGACCAGCAATAAACAACTTGTATTTGTCAGATTCCCCAGTTATCCTTTGCTAATCCTTTATAGTTATTCCAAAATATTCAGAAAAAAAGGATAATGGTAAAAGCTCTGTCTTTTAAAAAAATACTTGTCTACATTGGCTTTTAATTTTTGTTTGCAAGGAATGTTTATGATGATCACAGAATCACTTATGCTCAGCACTGGAAGGGATCTCAGAGATTGTGTAGACCAATCACCTAGTGTTTAAATCCTTTCTGCTGTTTCTGACTAAACAGTCATTCAATTTCTGAGGTTTCTTCTTTTTTGTCAGTCTCTGTTTGTATGTCTGCAAAGATGGCTAGCACACCACCTGTAAGAAGCTGATTACTTCTTTAGATAGTTCCCTGACCATTTGAAAGCCTTGTCTCATCCTGGGGTGAAATAGGTTTGCTAGAAACTTCCATCTATTAGTGATTATTCACAGAATTGTTGAACAATGGTCAGAACTGGGAAGAACTTTCTGCATGTAATCTTCTAATATTTTCAAACTTCAGAAACCATTAGTAGGTTATAAAAATCAGTGAGACAGGGCACAATCAGCATTTTATTCAAATGAAATTTAAAAGCTTGTCAAAGTACATAACCTATAACAAGGAAACATTTTATTTTGTAAAAATTTGTTATGTGTATGTATATGTTGGGTTTCAACACAAAATTTATTTCTTACTTTGGGTAAATTTAGAATCACCAACATCATTTGCCTCCTCATTGTGTGGATAAGATAAATTAGACCTAGAAAAATAAAATTACTTTACTGAGATCCCATAGCTGGAATTCTCTTAGCTACATCTTTTAGCTCTTTGTGGTACATCATCATCTCAGGAACTTACTGGGAAAGCCCAGCTCCTCCTCCATATTCAGATATTGGATAGCCTTCTTGTATCCCTACTTAATTTTCTCTTCTTCATGAGAAACATTTCTATTTTTTAAAAAAGAATGCCTCAACAACAAAAATAAACCAATGGGCCTTAAATAAACTGAAAACTTCTGTACAGCTAAGGAAACAACAACCAAAGCAAAGAGTCAACCTTCACAATGGGAAAAGATATTTGCATATTATGAATCAGACAAAAGCTTGATAACTAGGATCTATAAAGAACTCAAATTAATCTACAAAAAAGATCCAACAATTCCATATATCACTGGGGAAGAGAGATGACTAGAACTTCTCTGAAGAAGACAGACAAATGGCTAATATGAAAAAATGGTCATCGTCCCTAATCATCAGAGAAATGCAAATCAAAACCACCCTGAGATATCACCTAACTCCAGTGAGAATGGCCTGCATCACAAAGTCTCAAAGCTGTAGTTGCTGGCGTGGATGTGGAAAGCAGAGAACACTTTTACACTCCTGGTGGGACTGCAAACTAATACAACCTTTTTGGAAGGAAGTATGGAGAATCCTCAAAGAACTCAAATTAGACTTCCCTTTGATTCTGTAATCCCATTATTAGACATCTACCCAGAAGGAAAAAAACTCCTTTTACCATAAGGACATTTGCACTAGACTGTTTATTGCAGCTCAATTTACAATTGCCAAAGTGTAGAAACAGCTTAAATGCCCACCAACCCAGGAATGGATCAACAAGCTGTGGTATGTGCATACCATGGAATACTCTTCAGCCACTAAAAATGCTGGAGACTTTACATCTTTTGTATTAACCTGGATGGAGGTGGAACGCATTCTTCTTAGTAAAGCATCTTAAGAATGGAGAAGCATGAACCCAGTGTACTCAATTATAATATGAAGGCAGTAGATGAGTTAATATAGGGGGTGGGGATAGGGGAATGAGCAAGCGGGGAGAGGGGAGGAGGCGGGGGGATTGGGGGATCATGGTGCACGGCACACCTCTTGGGGGCAGGACACAATTATAAGAGGAATTTTATCTAACAAATACAATCAGTGTAACCTAATTCTTTGTACCCTCAATGAATACCAAACAATAATAACAAAAAAAAAAGCCTGAAATGAAATGCTTTCAAAACCTTAATTGCCCTCATTTGTCCTTTTCTGTATCTGTTTCAAATTATTTGTACACATTTTTAAGTGTTATACTCAGAACTAAAATTTTTTAGATGTATTAGAGGGATAATCCTCTTCATTATTCCTTACCCTCTGCCTCTCTACAGGCAATCTCAGTTTGCATTACCATTTTGGGAAGCTATACTATGTTACTGAGTCTTACTGAATTTATTTTCAATTCAACCACCTAATTTCTTTTTTTTTTTTTAATTTCAGGTTAGTGTGAGGGTACAATCAACCAAATCACAATATTTGAATTTGTTAGGTAGAGTCCTTCTTGTAGTTATGTCCTACATCCAAAAGGTATGCCATACGCCCCTACATTGTGCCTGTTAAGTGAGAGCACCCCAAACCCCCTCTCCTCTTTCACCCCCTTCCCCCAACTTAAATTGAAATGAGTTTTTCTCCTATGTGGGCATGCATTAGATCATCTACTGGCTTCATATTAGTAGTGAGTACATTGGATATTTGCTTATCCATTCTTGAATCACCTAATTTCTTTTACTCACAGTGGGAAGAAAGGAAGGGCATGAGTCAGAATAGCAAAGCAGGGAGAAAAGAAACTAACGTGTATTAAGCCTCCATACCTTAGGTTCTTTCACAAGTATTAGCCATCTGCTAAGCATAGTTTTATGAGATATTTAATTAGCATCATTGTTTAGATGATAAACTGAAGTTTAGAGATGGGAAGAAACTTGCCAACATCAACTAAAATGGCAGAACCAGACATCAGGAGATGGGGTTTGGCTGTGGTCTTTGAAAATTTTTAAATTTTTGTTGTACATTATCAATGCCAACATGGCCACAAATTCCTTCCACTGAGAACTCAGAAACTTGATGGACAAGAACAAACATGGTAACTTATTTTCTCACAATACCAAGGTGGATGGGCTGTGGGAACCCTAACACTTGGCATTCTGGCTGCCGTTGGCAGAGTTCTAATTCCCTAGCCCATGACCATCCTGCTATCTCCCTACAAGGGCTCTGCCTTCCCAGCACTGACTTATTCATCCTTTGTTCCACTATCATGTCCCCACAAGATCTTCCTGGACCTTCCAGAAAACAAATTAGATTCTTCCCTGGTTTCTGGAAGGAATCCACTTACACAGTGCATTTTATCACTGCAGGGACTTCAGCGCATATTTGGGATTTGTAATTGTAAGGATGTACATAATCTTCCCCATTTCACAGGCTTCATCTCATCTTTCTCTGTCCCTAGGACACTTTTTAAAAGATCAGATCCCTGGGGGGACCTCAGTTCCTCTCTCACAGAATTTATTAAATAAATACAGTCAGCCCTCCATATCTGTAGGTTCCGTGTCTGTGGATTCAACCAACTGAGGATTGAAAATATTTATAAAGAAGAGGATAATTGTGCTTGTACTGAGCATATACAGACTTTCCCCCCTGGTCTTTATTCCCTAAATAATATGGTACAACAACTATTTATATAATATTTCTATTTTACTAGGTATTATGAGTTACCTAAAGGTTATTTAAAGCATACAGGAGGATGTACATAGATTATATGGAAATGTTGGACCATTTTATAGAAGAGACCCAAATCTTAGGACTTTGGAATTATATTTCTAGTGAATACAATTTTCTCCCTCCCATTATACCATTATGAAATTTCCTACTATTGTGTAATATTTAAAAGGAGACCTTTTTCTGCCTCCATTTTGGCTGAGTCTGTAAACGCTGTGAATAATAAAGTGGGCGCCAAATGCCCAAACATCCTAGAGAGAGGGATTAGAGCAAACAGGCAGAATGCAGACTGTACCCACAGAGTGATAAAAGTCTGGCCAGAGCTAGCCTCTAGTCAGCAGGAGGCTCTGGAAAGCCACAGGGGAGGAGAATACTGAGGTTCCCTGGCATTCATCTCCTGGAGCCACGGGGAGACAGGCAGGGCTGTTTCTCTCACTTCTAACTATGTGGAGGGACTTTAAGAGGACAATTTTGAGAATTGTCCTGTACCCCATGGAGTTTAGGAACGTAAGAACTGGTTTTTGGACTCTTCTTAGGAAAAATCTGAAGGCAGGAGGGAAGATGGGTGAGAGGTGATGGGCTGGGTCTGGACAGAGAGCCGCTTATGCTCTGAGCAAGGGCAAATGGCTATGTGTTCCACCCTCCAGGTTGGAGGATGAAATTTTCCTGCAAAAATGAAACTGGCCTGGTTTGTCTTAAAAGTATCTTATCCAGTGAAGTCCTGGAGGGTGAATTGAAGGACCATGAAGATGCCAAATCCCCCAGGGGACAGAGAGGAGTTCTAAGTCATCAGCTATGGAAAATTTCCTAGTGGAGGGACCTGCATGTAGAAATCCCCAGCAGAGATCTCTGAGGACCCCACGAAGGAGAATAAGTTGAGTATCCATCATGCTCAGATCATACCAGTGATAGATGACAGAGTACCGGTCAGGACAGAACTCTTCAGGCCCTGTTTTCATTCTCATTCTACCTGCTTCATCTCCAGAATGACCAGAAATGGGAGGAACCACAGCTAGTGAGGAGGAGTGGAGCTAAGGAAACAGTGAAGAAACTGATCAACTTGGTACACATTTGTAAGCCCTGATATAACTGAGTTGGGTGGGACTGTGCAGAAGCTTTTGTTGGATAAGAATTTAAAGAATTTGATTATTAATCTAGACTAGGTTGGGAATTGTGAGATTATTAAACACTCTTGGCCATTTTAATGTTCTACTATTTGATTCTTTTCTGAGAGTGAACTGAAATGCTGTAGAACAGGTCCAAGATATCATCCAGTGGAAGGAAGAATGAGTCCACAAGCAAGTTTAGAAGGAAGTGGTGAGAAAAAATGTTTAAATTCAGTTTGTTTTTGTTGTACATTATCAATGCCAATTGTTTAGTTAGCAATGAATGAAGTAGGACAATTGTGATAGCCAAGAAAGATCTCTTTTTCTTTCCATGTATTGGCGTTCCATCTAGTTCCTTACCACTCATGGATTTGAGAAGCCATTTCTATTAGAGTTTCAAGAAGTTATTCCATGAGACCAACCTTTGGCTTTGCCGTGATAGTGTATTCTGGTTGGGTTGTAAGGATAGGCTGGCAGGTTATGATGAATCAATTCCACTAGATAGAGCCTATATTTGTGTAACATGGGGATCACATATAGAGGTTATTTAGAGATAGTACTTATTAAATTTTGAAATGCTATACCGAATGTTTGTACTAATGTGACTTGTCGTTATTGCCACCATCTGAATATGTGTATAGTTTGAAAATGAGTATAGGATGATTTCAAACCAGGATACATTTCTATAAACTCCATTCCTTATTATGAAGTAATACAGTAAAGTGACTGAAATACACAACCTTGACTATTATTTTGCTGAAACTATTGCCTTGGAGAGTAAGTGGCTATTTTATGTCTATTTTCTTTTTCTTTTTCTTTTTATTTTTTGAGGCAGAGTCTCACTATGACACCCTTGGTAGAGTGCTGTGGCATCACAGCTCATGGCAACCTCAAACTCTTGGACTTGAGTGATTCTCTTGCCTCAGCCTCCCAAGTAGCTGGGACTACAGGCACCCACCACAATATCTGGCTATTTTTGTTGTTGTTGTAGTTGACATTGTTGTTTAGCCGGCCTGGGCCAGGTTCAAAACTACCGGCCCCAGTGTATGTGGCCGGTGCCCTAACCACTGAGTTATGGGCGCCAAGCCTTTATGTCTATTTTAGAATGAATCTTCTATTTGTGTTTCTCAGACTATAACATCTATTATGGCAAGGATCACAACTTTTATTTAATTACATTGGCTGAGTGTTCTGGGTACACTTTGAAGCTGTTACCAGGAGTTCTGTATTTAAAAGTAGACTGTAGCCTCCCAGTCCTATTCTGCCTTCCTTAGCGAGTCATTTGTCTCATGTTCCTGTTTTCTTTAAATCATGTCAACATTCCTTTCCAGACAAACCATAATATTTAATACTATTTGAACTCCCATTACAAAGGAGGAGAAGTTCTTTACAAAAACATTATTGCTGAATTTCAGAAGGGTGCCATTCCATTTCAAAGACCATTTTTATCAAATATAATGTTAGCACAATCTGAAGAGACTGCAAATATCACTGACCATAGAAAATTTTATTTTTATTTAGAATATTCTTTTTAATATTATATTTATAGTCTAGTTTTTTGTCTTCATTTAGATTTTCTCAAAAGCAGATCTCGAGGCAAGGACTCAGTTGCAAGGAGATTATTTGAATGTCAATCCCAGGAAACACCAAAAGGAAAATAAGAGAGAGCATCAGGAAAGGATGACAATCAAGAAGTATGGGTTACTGAGCCAGTTACCCCATGAGCAGCTAGGGAGTTTAGGGAATCAGTAAAGCGCATCTCAGAGTTATATCAACCAGTGGGTGAGGAAGTGGGATATTTATCCATCACTCATTGGTTGGGAGCTGTCTCCAAGGGCGTTATCTCTCTGGGTAGTGTCAGGGCCCGGGACTGGCCAGGTATACAGGCCCGGCTTAGGTAGGTTCTGGACGCAGACTACTAAGCTACCTTGCTCAGGAACAGTTTCTCATAGGTGCTTGAGGGCTATCTACTTTAGCTGGAGAGAGAGAGAGAGGGTATCTTAGAGACAGTAAAGCAGTCTTCTTAGGACACATAGATCTTAGTCTTTAGCAGAGCTTGGTAATCTTCAGCAGAGACGTGGTGCTGGTGTTCTGCAGGCAGGAGAGGAGAGAGTCAGAGTAAGTGGATCCGTGATAGAATGCGCATGCCTCCTAACTGCCTTCTCCTCCAGCCTAATATAAGGCTGAGCTCGTGCTTCTCAACCCCACAGGTATAGAGACTGCCAATTCACCACTGCTCACCTCGCGAGCTCACTCATGCTTGTTAGAACCAAATCTCTCTCCATGCCCTTAAAACACCTTTTAAAGGTGTTCCATTACAGGTATTTCCTATAACTCTCACTCCTCCTAGCCATAGGCTATACAGGCTGCTACAGGGTAGTTTTATCTCATACTGTCCTTTAGTCAAAATAAAAGAGCCTCCATTCAGTTGTAGGTGTTTGCTTTAAATTTTAAGTCTATAGGGGGAATAATCAGGTAAAATGGGCCAGATACTGACAGCATCTGCTACACTTGGGCTAACAAAAAATTGGTGAAATGTATAGTGCTGGCTGCTAGAAATTATAAGACCATGTAATTTTAAGTCGATGTATACTTTCTTGAGGTATAGAATGAGCAAAGCTTACATTCAGAGACCAGTGCGTTTTGGATGATGGAGAACATTGGGTGGTAGATCAGATGGATGCTTTGTGAAGGCCTTTATACCTGCCCAGGGAAGCAAAACCCCAAATAAGGCAATAAAAGAGGTGAAGCCAAAACAAGGACTAAGTATGAGTTACAGGCAGGTCTTGTGAATGCCTGAGTGGGTGTGGAAGTGTGTGCATTAACTTTATATTCAGAAGAGCTTGGAGAGTCAGAAAGGTTTTATTTCCCATTGTGAAAAGTTAAATTAAAATATTTAAAATTTTGAAAAATATATATACTTAAGAGTAAGGCAAAATATAAACACTATGGAAGTTTTCCCTCCTCTATTATAGTCTGTGAATTTGAATCATGAGCTAACGAATGTCTCCAAGCGATTCCTCTATTTCATTGCCAAGGTAACATCTAGAAATCTCTGTTCTGTCCTCTGAATGCTGTAGCAACCCAAGAATCTAATTTGGTACCACGTAAATGATTGTGTTCCATCTCTTGACATTTATTTTTAAATTCTACGAAAATACTAGTTCACAGGATGTTATGTGTGTGTGTGTTTCCCTCTAGTGTTCTGCTGTTCCCCAGCTGTTTAAAACACATTGTGGCTTTGGTATCTTCAAACTACCTCCTGTGATGAAGATTACCTCAACTGCTTGCTTGTGGAACATTCAGTCAGGGACAGAATATTCTGTAACAATTACCAATAGGTGAAGGCTGACATTTTAACATTTGTTATTCCATTAGCAATTTCTTTGACGTCTTTTTGGCTTTTTCTTTTTTTTTTTTTTGGCCTTGAATCCAGAATATCCTTTGAAACTTTGTGAACACAGCTCCAACACAACATCCACCTAAAAGACAACGTCATGGTCAGAGAAAAGGTTTTTTATTCCCCCGTTCAAAAAATATTTAACAATTATTTATTGAGCATCTATTATGTGCCAGACGCTAGTCTAGGTGTAGGGGATGTCAAGGTGAATTTATCAGATTGCCTCTATGGTGCCCCCATTCTAGTGGAAGAAACAGAAAACAAACACAAAAACAAATAGGTAGGGAGGCAATTTCACATAAGGACAATAGTATGAAGAACAAAAAGCAGCAACTATAAGCAACCCAGGTTATCTTTGGGTTTCTTCTCCCCGGAGCTATTGTATGCACGTGTAAAAAGTTCAAATATGTATTCTACCTTCCTCCTGTTTAAGCACAAATCATGGCACACTGTACCATACATCCTTTTTTATTATCTCACCTTTTCTACTTGTATATCTAGCCATGTATCTTAGAGATTATTTTATCAGTACATAATGAACTTCTTCATTCTTGTTCATATGGCTACAGAGTATTTCAATGTGCAGTGGCACATAATTTATTTCACCAGGCTATTTTGATGGATATTTAGTTCATTTATAGTCTTTTTCTCTCTCAGCCAATGTTGTAATGAATAACCTTTCACGGACAACATTTTGCACATGCAAAGGTAACTGTTGGAGAGTTTCCTAAAGCACAATCGTTGGGTTAAAAGTCTGTAATTTTTTAATTGTCAAGAGACTGCATTTTATGTTATGACTTATATGAACAGGTAACCTGTACACATAGTAAATCTTGGAAAGAAAAAAAACTACATATGATGAATGTTAAATCCTCCTTACCCTCTTTTCTCTCAGCAACAAGTCCTCTCTCCAGGCAAAAAGTGTCACTTATGTCATACTTATTTCTTTTATATCATTCCAGTGTCTCTCTCTCTCTCTTTCTCTATGTGTGTGTATGTACACCCTCATAGATATATTATGTAACATACAGACATATACGTTACTGTCTCATCATTGTATATTAGCCATATAGCATCATAACTCTGGATATCATTAGTAAAAGAACTGGTTCCACTGATTTCCTGTGCCTTTCACATAGGGAAGGACAGGAATGGGCATGAATTCTTTTTTTTTTTTTTTTAAAGAGCATTTATTGTATAAAGTCAAAATGCATTCTTAGGTTGACTTTTTCTTAGTGAGCAAATCCAGAAGTTTATTTTCTATTTTAAATGTATCTAAGACATACAAAAAGAAAACTGGACCCTTCTAACATGTTACATTACTATTCCTGGCAATTCATTCTCAACTCTTTCACCCTCCATTTTGACCTTAAGTTTCTTTTCACTTCTGAGCTCTCAGTTTTTGAGGCATCCTAACCAGTTTGCGCTGTCCTTCAGGTGAAGTGCTGGGTATTTTCCAGATAAATGAACTCACCAAAGGCTCCTTGGAAAAAAGGAAGCCAGAGTGGACCAAAAGCTCTGCCTGGAGGTGCTGTATTTGCTCCTGTGGAGCTTCACTGGGGTGGTGCAGGCTCCCAAACTCAAGCTTTCAGCTGCGCTTTTTGTAAAAGGGCTTGCCTAAGGTCAGCCACTTTTCAGTAGCAAGACCTGCCAAGAAGATTCCTTCTAACTGAAGGTGCAGTTGAATTCAGTGGGTTCAGAACTAAGCAGCCAACCTTGGTTTGGGGTGTTAAGGCAAGGGGCACTGTTGCTTGCTGAGTGAAGAAAGGAAGCGGAATGCTGTGCTTGGCCTCAGTTTTTTTGAACCCATTCCACAGGTCCTTGTTTCCTTTTGTCCTTGTGCTTATCAGTCATCCTGGGATGCTCCTTAATCATTATCATTATCCTAGAGAATCCCGCAGCTCTCTGTGTTTGTGTACTAGTATGTTAGTTGGATTTTCTACTACCTGTGTCCTGTAAATTCTTTAGCACTTTACTCCCTCCTTTGGGCAAGGAACATCTTTCATGAGCTCCCTGAGAAAGGGCTTATGGGAGGCATTTTTTTTGAGGCCTTAAATGTCTGAAAATATTTTTGTTTTATATTTTCACATAATAGATTGCTTGACTGGGTGTAGGATTTTAAGAACAACAATAACTTTCTTTAGCATTTTGTAGATATCCTTCAATTATCTGTATTTTGCTCTTGAAAATCTCAAACAGTTTTGATTACTAATCTTTTGTAAGTGACCTTCTATTTCCTTTCTGAAAGTCTTAGGATCTTCTTGTTGATCTTAATGTTTTATTATAATTTTACAATGATGTACCTTAGTGTGGGTTTATTTTCATTTATTGTGTTAGGCACTAAGGGAAATCTCTTAATCTAAAAAAGTATGTCTTTTAGGTCTTGGTAGTTTTCTTGAATTTTTTCGTTGACTATTTTCTCTCTCTACTTTTTGTATTTTGTTTTTCTGGACCTCCTATTATTTAGATTTACAACTTTGGGACAGTGGTCCTCCAATTTTGTTATCTTATTACACCTATCTTTGACTTTTTGCTTAGCTTCTAGGAGGTTTTCTCAATTTTATTTCCAAAGCTTTCCATTGATATTTTCCTCCTCTGCTCTCCAGTTGTTTTTTTTTTTTTTCATTTCAGAAGTTCTTTTTAAATCTCTATATATTTCTTTTCTGTAGCATCCTTTTTTTGCCTCACAGAAGCAATATATTATTTTTATCTCACTATGTGTGTATATATCCAAGTTTTTTGTTACATGAAGAATGGGGATTGAAAGTCTTGTAGAAGACAAGCCTTTCACATCAGCAGCAGCTATGAAATCCCAGGGTCAGAAATCCAACAGGAGAGATCAACCAGAGGTCACGCCAGCCATGGAGAGACCCCAAATCAGCTTCTTAGCTTCCTGTCCCTACCTATGTGTCCTTGTCAAGCAAGCAGGTGTGCCAACATCTCTTTGCTCTCCCTGCCCCTGGAGAGAAAGATGAGCATATGGTAGTCTGTTACTATGGATAGAAAGGAAAGTTGAAGTGTGAGACTGTGATGGAAAGCTAAGGACTGAGGCCTGGAAATTTTAATAACTAGATTAAAAAGTTACCAAGCTTGATTAAATTCACTAGAAGAGAATGACCAAACTATGTTCTCTAGGTGGGTTGGTTCAAAGGCAAGAGCACACATGCAATCACAAAAATAAAAATAAGCCTCAAGTTTATATTTATGTATGAGGAGTGATTCTCTAAACATCCTTTTTTTTTTTATATATCTGCCTATTTTGGTCGGAGTTTGAGTGATGTGCAAGTCCTCATTGACTTACTTGAGTCGCTAAAGCTAATAGGAATACTCTGTGTGTTATTGAGCTTGCCACCTGTGACAAAGGTCACAAATATTCTTACATCTAGGTGCACATTAAATTTTGGAGACACTTTTTACAAAGCTACTATGGCATATTTTTTATACCCCATTGTAAAAAAACAAGCCCCCCAGCCCTCCAAAGCATGAAGGTCCAGACTCACACGAACAGATGAAATAGGGAATTATTCTCACTGCATAAGAGGATTATTCTCATCGTTGAATCATCTATCTTTAAAAATCAGACTTCCTTAGGAAATATAACCTAATAAGATGTGTGTGACTCTCGTGTAAGGGTCCCTCGGCTGCTGCTGCTTCCCATGTGCTTTCCTGTTCACATGGAATGTGGTGTACCTGGGAACAGTCACTCCAGGGCCCTTCTTCCTCCTTGACATTCCTTCCAAGCACTCTTCATGTTGGTAGGTGATACTCTGGATATACCTCGCCCAAGTGCAAACTGGGTGGAACAATGAGAATTCCCAGCCACCTCAAGCTCAGAACCCCCATTTTATCTCATGTGGGGCTTTGGGCTCTATGTCCTATCTCTGGATTGTCACTGGCTGCCCTCTGAGGATGTTGCTTCCCTGTCTCCCACACCTTCCAGAATATCACAGTATGTCCTCACTTCAGACCTCTTCAAGGGCCTCCGGGGTACACCCTCTCAGCATTTATACCCACTCATTTCCATAGGCTTGCCCCACAACAGCAATAGTACTTATAGATGATGTTTATATCTCATGATATTTCTAGAAATTCACTTGTTGTAAGACTGTACAACGGTGTTAGTAATAACTGATACTTACTGAACACTTATAGTATACTAAGTATTGTTCTAGTGCTTTCCAAATGTTAACTCATTGCTTAATAAACACTGGCTCTTTTCATCCATTCTACTTATCCAGGTGGTCTCCTCCTGTCACTGTGATTCTTCTATCCTGGTGAATGCATTTCATTTCTAAGCTCCTGGTTCACAGGCCTTACTCATCTGTCCTCTTAACTAAATCAAGCTTTATGATTAGTTATATTTTTTTAAATCCCTATCTGCAGTCTCTACCACATTTTCTCCTTCCATGCCCCTTCTCTTCTATATATCTTTCCCCTCAATTATAATAGAAGTATATATCACACACATGATTTGATTTACAGAATACTTTTTTAGTATCATAGATTCATATGTTTTTGGAAGTGAAGGAACATCACAAAACTTTGTGCGTTTTGAGGATAGTGAACACTGATCTAGAGAGATGAGGTTACTTGCCCCAAATTGCATAGTTGATTTAGTTGTTCAGCTGGTCTTAGTCTTCAGAAAGGCTTCCTCCAAGTCCCTCCTTACCGCTCCTTGCTCAGTGAAAAAGACCTTCATCTTATAACTCATTTAGATCATGAATTGGCTAAAAAAAAAGTCAGTCTCTCTCTGTCTCTTCCTTGCTCTCTCTCTGTTCCTTCATTTATCCTTCTGCCATCTGAATTTCTTAGGTACGTTTTCTCAAGGTGCACTTGGGAATAACTTTTATGGGATCATATTAGTTATACTGCCAGTTCATATGCCAGTCTTCATTGATCATGTGACTACCATGCCTGTTTACTTGTAAATGTTATAAATGATGAAAAGTGCAGTGACTGTTTGGAAGAATTGCAGATGCTACTGTGTATGTTGTTATTCAATCGTAGAGTTTTATGCATTTTTGGCATTTATTTATCTTTTTGAAAGAGTAGAAGTTTTAAGATGTGTGAAAATGATTGATCCACATACAACTCCAAAAACCTGTAGAAGAAATGTTAGTGAGGAAAAATCAAATGAACTATTACATTAAAATAAGACTGACTATTGATGATGATGAAGATGGAGAGAGAAAAATGAATAATGAGAAAAATAATTGGAAACAATAAGGACAATAAAATGCTACGGGCGATCAAACAGTATACAATCTCGAGAGCATTGCATAGAAAATTGGTTAAAATTGACTTTGAAGATGGAAGATTTGGGAATAATTTTTACATATATTGAATCAATTCCCTCAATGTTGTCAAAATGGAAAGGTTTCTCTGAGGGAGCCACTGAAAAGTGAAATTATTGCATATGCATGTGAAGAAAACAACCTACAAGGTATGTACTGAGAAGTACAACTTAGCAATGACTTTTACATCACAGGCTGCCAAGATCGAGTCACCATCTGGAAACACTCCAGGCTATCTTCAAATATTTGGCCATATAAAAAAAATGCATCAATATTTTATTAATAGCTGTTAAGTTTTGCTTTATGCATATGGTATGTAGCATATGGCTAGGTTATGCGTTCCCAAACAAGGAAATGAAAACTCCAGTAGGTGTTTGGCAGAGCCACTAACTGACTAGGACCCCACACTCTGGAATTCTGACCCAGCCAGAAGCAGCATCAGAGTAAGAAGAGAAGAAGGAACAATAGTTGGACCCAAAGCCAAGATCATACAAAAATTTATTTTCTTTTCTAGGGCTCTTTTGTCCTCTGTTGGCTTCAGGATCAAGGCTGAGTTTGGGCATTAAGTTTCAGGTGAAATTTGTAGGTTTATAGGGTGGTGTGGGGAGCAACTAGGATGGTAGGTTATCTAGTGGCTATGTCACAGGAAGAAAGATTGAGAAGCTGGACTCATCATGCACGGGGAGTTGTGGTACTCCTGCAATATGCCAGGGACTGCACTGTGCTCTAGGGATGCGGTAGAGAGCAAGACAGTTCAAGCCCCTCCTTTAAGGAGCTACATTTATGCCTAGCATAGCTCAGTGGTTAGGGTGCCAGCCACATACAATGGGTCTGGTAGGTTCAAACCCGGCCTGGGTTTGCTAAACAATAATGACAACTGCAAATAAAAAAAAAAAAAAAAAAAAAAAACAATAGCGAGGCATTGTGGCAGGTGCCTGTAGTCCCAGTTACTTGGGAGAAAGAAAAGTGATTTAAGATAATCACTTAAGCACAAGAGTTGAGGTTTCTGTGAGCTGTAATGCTACAGCACTCTACTGAGGACAATATAGTGAGATCTGTCTCACACACACAAAAAAGGAGCTACATTTTAGTGCTAGAGACAGACAAGTGAATAAGTGATTTAATGTGTTGCATTAATATTTACAATACAGATTATGAGTAGAGTGCCATGGGAGGGGTGCCTGATTCAGCTTTGTGAGGAGAGGGTGAAAGGATTCTGAAAGGATGAGCAGCCAGGAAGGTCCATTTGATGGGGGAAAAGAGGGCATTTTAGGCAGAGGGTGTGTGTTAAGGTTCACATGGAGAGCAAGATGGATTTGGGAAGTCAAAGTGATTCAGAGTTGATAGATGCTTTGTGAAAGGTGAGGAATGATGGACAAAGAAGCCAGGGGCAGATAATGATGGGGACTCACAAGGTTTAAAAATCGAGCTTTACTTTGAAGGCAGTAAGAAGTTATCTGAGGGATTTTTTTTTTTAGAAGATGGTTATGTTGGAAATATTATTCAGACTAATGTATTACAAATGGATGGGAGGAGGCAGGAAGGTCTCACAGGACACTAGGGAGCATTCACAGGAGAGGATGTCAGGAAAGCAATGATGCAGAGATGGGGAAGCTGCTCCATGAATGACAGAGGTAGGCTTGGCACAACCTAATGTTCGATAACACATGAACATCTTCAAGTATTTGCAAGACTGTCACTTAGAGGTTTTTATGAGCCTAAGAAAGAAGGGGCACCATGGGGTGGAACTGAATTTTATGACCAGGCAGAACTTCTAAACACTGACCATGGCTCACCAATGAAATGGGCTGGCGTGGGAGGTCCTGGGTCCTGGTAATCAATAGGAGCTTTTGAGTAGGAACCAGGACAAGTGCCTGTCAGAGATGATGAAGAGGATATATCTGCATGTCACTGGTCTAGTAGACTTAAATTCTGAGATTTTACATAGATTCTGAGATTCTATTCTGGTTGACATGACTCTGTGTGGCTTCCCCCACCCTGTCTCCAGGCCAGCAATAATGTCCTGATAATCATCCTAGAACTCTTGGCTTGTTGGATCTGCACTTCTTATTCTGAAGTGAAAGTACTTAAGAAACAGGGAGAGGAGCAGAGAAGGAATTAAGACATTAAAATATGTTTTCTTCTGCCAAAATCATTCAAGTTTATTTACTTTGTGTGCCCATCCTGGTGACTCTGGGATGCAGCAGTGAGGCTGTAAATGGGACCCACGTTTCTCAGTGCTGTGCTCACTAGATTTATTGCCTCCACATGATAAGATCTAGTTTGAGCAGGCATTAATAGTATATAAGCTATGAAGTTTCTTAACTCTCATTTCCCCTAGATGTTGTGGAAACAATATAATATAAACCAGACAAAACATCAAGGGAAATTCCAACACAATCAACCCACAGCATAGACACATCAATTTAGGCAACGGTACTCCCAAGTCTCCAACTTATCAACTCCTATTGGGGTTTCTTCTGTATTAAACAAATTGAGTCATATTCTTTCCTCTTTCCCTTATCCTAATTCGTAATAGTTGCCTTGCCCAGTGTAAGCTATTTGGATGTGACTATAATACTTATTTTAACTAGGGTATAAATATACCCAGATTTTGGATACATCAACACTCTCAACGAAATGGGAATATTCCATGGCAGAAAGCTAACCTTTGGAGAATATTATGATCTTTAATGATTTTTAGAAAACTGTCACTGTCTTCATTTTATGAGCCTTCCTAGGAGACAGAACTTGCCCCTTCATGCCAGGCACCAAAATTCTTCTCAGCTTCCTTTGCTACTACTGTGCAGACACAGGGTCAAGTCCACTTAAGAGGAAAGGTACCCCAGATTTTGAAATGGGAACCAGTAAAGACTGAGAAACATCCTGCTTTGGTGGCAGTGGCTGGCAACAAGACTGAATTTCCAGGAAAGTGGCAAAAGGGAGGTCACGGTGGACTCCACACCCACTGCCAGTAGGCTGGTGGGACAGGCATGGGCAATGGAGACCTTGGCAGTTCTTTACCTTGATCCAAGGTGGTGTTCTGTCTGAATCATTTGTGACTCTTGTGGTTCTCCTTTGGTGACAATTGCCAGAATACCAAGTATTCTTATAATAAATTCAATTTTTGCTTTAAGCCAACCAGAGTTCATTTCTATTTCTTGCAACTAATAATGCTAATCAAAAGAGGATCATGCAAAGGAATACTGTGCTCTAATGATCTAATTCTAGAGCAGTAAACATGAAAAAAGTTATGCTGTAAGTGCTTTCTTTGTTCTCTGCTAAACTCCACCTAATTAATAAAATAATCACTCACATGATATATAGGAAACAGGATGAAGAGAGTTGAGTATAAATGAGTTGCTCGCTGTTCTGCTGTTCTAACTGGGCAAAAGATTCTTGCAAAAAAATTCATGGTATGTAAACTAATTAATATTAAAGTATAAATTATTCTATGACTAATTTGCATTTGAAAATAGAAGCTTGTATTTCAACCAAATCTTTAATTAAAGCAGAGTGAAAAACATTTTTTGATAAATTAATTGGACGAGTTATCTCATTCAACTTCAAATTTCCTTAGCCACCCAGAAAGGTATTCCATATAGGAGCAGATATGAAGAAAGAGATGGCTTAGGAAGGCCATTTCCTCCATAGATTCCTTCACCAGAGTTTCCCCCCAAAGAATAGAGTCCTTTAGTTTACTTTGGATTATGAAATCAGAGCCAGGTTTTTAGATAATTAAATATCCTGGGAAACCCCCTGAAATCTCCCTGACCACAATGGAACATGGGGAACTTGGACTTTAGTTGTAACTATTCTGTTGACTCCTTGACTGCTAGAATGAATAGTGGAGTTAAGGAAGTTGTGTGACCGCCATTTTTTTTCAATTAAGATGTTTGTTTTTCATTGGTTTTATTTGTTTAATTAGCATTATCATTAACCAAAATTTGGTCATTAGTTTCTTCTAGTGAAATAATTCAAAAGAAAAATTTGATTTCTTCATTCATTAATTTGTTCACTCACTCATTCAACTAAACACATGTACTGACCACTCACAATGTGGCAGATTCTATGCTGGGCCTTAAGGATTCCAAGATAAGACACATCCCACATCTCCAGGAACTCACAGCCTAATTCTGGAAAGATGTTTAGGCTTAATTATGCTACATGGTATTTTTTAGTTACATGCACTAAAATAGCTTTAAATTCTTGCTACCATTTTAGAATGGCACTGGAAGGACTTCAGGGGTTGTGTTTGCTGTGGGGGAATTACTCATGTAATTCTCATTAGTGCAAATGGGAAAGAGGTGTGAATCCACAGTGATCTAGCTGAGAAAACAAACACTCCTTCTTTGACTTCTGTTGTTTGTTTATATTTGTTCTGGGTTGAGTCAGGGAAATAATCAGGAAAATTACATGTGTTCAATCTCCCGGTTGCTCCAGAACCCTTGGAGTGTCTAATCACAGTTAATGATTAAAACAAAGCAAGAAGACTCAAATGCTGAATTTAAGTACTCTCAAGAGGGAAAGAAATCCTTTCAGGAGGAAAATATGAGGAATGCTTTGTGGTAGATAGATTTTTACAGACAGAAACATGGACTATGCAGGGAGAGTGGTCTTTTAAAATGAATGTGGATTATGGTGGGTCAATAACATTATTTACGAGGCCTCAGTAGAGTTCCTAGCTCTGTGTTAGACCATATTGGTGGGATACAGAAAAAAATGAGCAAATCACATGTGATTGAAAAAACAAACAAACCTGGGACCTGTGGTTTAAAATGGGACAGGATATTTGAAATACGAACAATGACAGAAGTTTTAGGACATGTGGTCATAGTTTCAAGTTATATCAGTTAGGGTAGGCTGAGCTATGCTGTAGTAACAAATAACCCCCAAATCTTCATGGTTTATAACGACAAGCCCTTTCCCCTATCTCTGCTCTGGGACAGGTTGATGGAGCAGCCCCTAGGGGTTGAGTATTTCTTACCCAAAATGTTTGGGACCAGAGGTGTTTTGGATTTCAGAACTTTTTTTTTGGAATATCTGTATATACATAATGAGATATGTTGGACAGGAGATCTAAGTCTAAATATATAATTTGTTTATGTTTCATATATGCCATGTACACATAGCCTGAAGGTAATTTTATTTTTCCCTTGGGAATACTAAATAAATTACATGTTGTTTACCTGCATTTTGACTGGACATGTCACTTGGGGTCAGGTATGCGATTTCCACTTGGTGATGGTGTGCTGCTGTTTAATGTTTTGGATTTTTAGATTAAGAACATTCAACTTCGAATATTAGTATAAAGGGATAAAGAAATCTCTGTAAGTCATGCACTGACAATCAGTTTTTTGTTTTTTTTACAACTCATTGGCAAGAACTAGTCTTATGTTCCCACTTAGCCATAAGACACTTATAAATACAATCTTAGTATGTGCCCAGAAAGCAGACAGCTGAAAATATTAGGTGAACAGTGCTAATGACTATGACTCAGTAGACCTCACAAGGCAGTGTGCCCAAATGTGCTCACATTAAATTTGAATTCAACTCAATGCCCCTCACCTGTGTGAGATTTTACTATTAGCTTACTCTTGAGTGTGCACTGGAATCATCAGGAGGGCTCATCAAACCATAGCTCCCTGTTTCCTCATCCCCAGTAAGTGTGGGGTGGGACCCCAAATTTTGCATTCATAACAAGTTCTCAGGGGATGCTGATGCTGCTTATCTGGGAACTGCACACTGAGAACCGCTGGTCTTGGAAAATCCAATGGATGTTTTCTCTCTTTGTCTGTTTAAGCCTTTACTAAAATTATAGATGTGTGTTCTGGGGAATGAATGGAAGGTCTGCATACTCCAGCAGAGGGGCAGCTGATTTCAGAATCTAGAGGGTCAGACTCAGCTTCACCGGGGGCTTAAGGACTGGCCTCTCTGCCTTTTGGATGTCTCTTTATGGCAGAGGCTATCTTTCTTTTACTAGCTGAAACTGTTTTGTAGATTCCATGACAAAGGTAGTTCTCATTTTCTCCCTTGGGACCTTCTTCTTCCTAGGATCATTGACAATTAAAAACAAATCCATGTCTTGACTGGAACACTCTGACCCAAACCCACAATTGTGTGCCTCCTGCTGCACCATTGCAGCAGAGAATACTAATGCCACATCCTTAAAAAGGAAACAGAAAATAAGGAAGGAAGAGGTGGGAGATATTTCCATTGCATCTCCCCCTCTATATTACAAAGAAAGCACAGCTCCTTTCATTTTATACGTTTTCTTGGATCTCAGTTGTTTAGGTTTAAGTAAAACCACAGGTGGGGCATTAGCCCTTCAGTTGTGGGTGGCTGTGCATTCATATTCCGTTCCAATTACTGTATGTTTATATTTTCTCTTTTTCTGCTGTGCTGGCAGGTGCCTCAAAGCCAATATTAAAGAGAAAGACACAGTCATCCTTGTCTTATTTCTGACAGAAAAGAGAAGGACTTTAACATTTCACTGTTGCAAGATTATTTATGATAAATAACACTCGATCAGATTAAGGATGTTTCTTTCCCTCTCTTCCCACTTTAATATTTCTCTCATAAATGAATGTTAATTTTCAAATGCATTTCCTGCATCTATTGAGACTCTGCTTTAAGAAAAATCTGTTATTGTGGTACATTACAAGAACAACTTGTAGAATGTCAAATCAAACTGAAATTAACAGAATAAATCAACTCAGTCACAATATTTTGTAAATTGTGAGATTTAGCTTGCTGATACTTTTGTTTAGAATTTTGCCTCTCTGTTCTTGAATGAGATTGACTTATAATTTCCTTTTCTCCTATTATCCTTGCCATATTTTGATATAAAGAGTAAAACATTTGTGTGTGTTTATTAAATATACTACTATTAAAGGTGAACATGACCCATTGAGAAAATTATAGGCGATTTTGTTTTCTTTCTCATTTTCTGCATTTTCTACTTTCTCCCATGAAAAGGCATTATGCATGTATATGATCACAAATCATTCCTTCAAACACAGACATGATCACAAATACATGCATATTGCCTAATGGAGGGTTTGATTGTTGATTTCAAGATATTAGATCCTTCAAAAGGGATCCAGAGAACCCTCAAAAGGAGCCTGGACTCCTAGAATGTAATACAGTAGAAAGCAGGGGACTTGGAGGCCCAGGTTTAAACATGTAACTAGTTGTATAACCTTGGGCCATTCTACCTACCTTCTCTGAAATTTCATTTTTTTCACTTGTAAAATGAGGGATCTAATTCATACTCATGTTTACCTTATAGAGTTGTGGATCTTTTTAAAGTATTGTGAAGGTGCTTTATAAGTTAATTTGTCCATACATACCTAGGTATATGAGCATATATATATATATATTCATATACATATTGTATACGTACCAAATATATAATGTGTTTACAGATAGAGTGAAAAGGAACTGATTTAAGGGACTCAAATAAAAGTTGATAAAGGCCTAATTTGGCCAGTTCCTTTATTAGGGAGCATCTGAAGATCTGGTCGCTCCCCGGCTGAATTGGGGTCACAGTTCGAGAAGAGAAGGAACACAGAGCTGCAGCTTGGCCTCCGCAGCAGTTTGCCAACTTCACTGAAACTGGTGGTCAGGAGTCATTCTTATTTTGTGCTTCTTGCCCTGTACCTATCAGAACAATATTTCCAAGAATTGTTCCTTCAAGTTTTGTGGTTTATTGGCTAGCGAAAGTTCACAAGGTGGAGGAGGTGGTTGGCAACAGTAAAGAACAGAGGTCAAAGGTAAAAGGCAAGAGGAAACTGAGGGTCCTCTATTATGACTGGCTTAGTCCTTTTCCAATAAACAGGTAGAAGCAGAGATAATTGATAGCTAAGAAGGAAAATAAAAACAAAATTATTAATATCAGCAGCAGTATTCACAACCATCCTCACTTACACCCTTCTCTCTCCTCCTGGCACACACATAGCTCCCTATGGCTCCTAGTGAGTTGTACAGAAGCATCTGCACAGCCCTGGAGACGTGACATGCAATGGAAAAGGGACAAACATAAAGGTGATAAATGTCTCAATTGTTTGTTTTTTTAAAGAGGGAAAGACAGGAAGAGGGAGAATAGCTATGAGAATTGGAATTGGGAGAGTTTGGAGGTGTGGGGAAAAAAAAGAAGGAAGGAAAGTTTGGGGGAACAGTTTTCATTCCTGAGAGTGATCCTGAGAAGGCAGAGATGGGGAGAGAGCATTACAGAAATGGTCTCCTGGGCAGAAAGTTTTAATAGCCTGAGTAAAGATGTGAATTTCCCTTTGTTTGCTGATCTGAACTATTAATATATTTCTTTTAAATATGCCGCACCCTTCCTCCTCCCCACTTCTCTCTCCCACCTCTTCCCTTACCCTCCCTAGATTATTATTGGGTTTTTCTTTCAAGG
>CAUYQV010124728.1:0-28140 GCA_963574575.1 Galagoides demidoff
CGAATCCCCAGCCAGGGCCCGCCAAACAACAATGATGGCTGCAACCAAAAAATGGCCGGGCGTTGTGGGGGGCGCCTGTGGTCCCAGCTACTTGGGAGGCGGAGGCAGGAGACTCACTTGAGCCCAGGAGTTGGAGGTTGCTATGAGCTGTGATGCCATGGCACTCTACCCAGGGGGACAACTTGAGGCTCTGTCTCAAAAAAACAAAAAAAAAAAAAAAAAACAAGGACACTTGCCTGCCCCTCCTGACCACAAGCCTGAGGCAGAGATGTAGGTTTCAATTCCCAAAAAGATTGGGGGAGCTTTAAAGAGACAGAAAACCTTTTTCAGGCCATTCCGTCTATCACAAAAATATAATTGATTAAAATAGATCACCAAAATTAAAATGTTACTATAGATTAAAAGTATCAATGGAGACAAAGAACAGAACTGATAACATTGTGAAATTTGGGCTTCGTTCTGTTTTGTCTGCTTTGCCTGCTTTGCCTGGTTTGTTATCCCATCAACCAAAGGTAAATACCTACCAGACTAAAACTCAAAGGAAACAAAACAAAGATGGAACAGTGGGTAGTGAGTCCTAAATTCCGTATTTGCCATACATCTCTTGATATACATGTGTATTTCTACAATTAAGAATCAAGACAGACAAAAATTCCCTTTGTTTCCTGAAACACAACCAATTGTCATATAAACTGACAATTTGAACCATATATCTGACACTTTTCATGGTCCTCAACCTTCCTAATGTGCAACCCTTTAATACAGTTCCTCATGTTGTGGTGACCCCCAACCATAAAATTATTTTTGATGCACTTCATAACTGTAATTTTGCTACTGTTATGAATCGTAATGTAAGTATCTGATATGCAGGATGTGTTTTCGGATGGTCTTAGGGGTCAGCAACCCACAGGTTGAGAACCACTGCAAGGGAATCCAACCTCTTAGCTTCTATGGGACACATTGGAAGAAGAGTTTGTTGGAGAGCCTGATGCATCTACACACAAACTCTTTTCCTCCTCCTCTCCTAAGACAAAGACACAAAAGATCTGGATAGCCCCAGACCCCAGAAGCTTATGCCAAAAGACCCTAACCTGCCAGGCAACCTGTGGAATCTGCCCAGCCCCACTCCCCACGTCAAAGGGGTCTCTAACTGCCCCCCCAGGTGGAGACACCATCTTTGCACTGCCTGTGGGGGTCACCCTCCCCTTTCAATAACCTGGCCTGAACATCTCTGCAGCCTCCTCTCTGGCCACCACCATTCACACTGTGCCAAAGAAGCGGGACTGGTGGCTGAGTGGACATTGGCTGTAGCCACCCTTGTCACCCCCAGTTTTCTCAGAATCGAGTTCAGCTGTGCCCAGATTCCACTGACCTGCCTGTCAGAGAGTTGGAGAGGATTTTGCCCCACTGCTACTTAAATGTGAGTAAGGTCTCGATGGCTTTCCAACAAAGCCACTGGTCTCCATTCCTGCCTCTGGGTCCTCCCTCCCCTCCTTTCTTCTTCACTCCCTTCATTCATGCCCAACTAGAGGGTTTGGCCAGTGCTGTGCCCCCCCTGGGATCCAGGGCCTCAATCACTTCATTTTTCATTTCTAGCCCATAGCTAGGCCCTCTTTTAGGCTTTTTGAGGTCCTAAGGACCTTTAGTTCTCTGAGAAGAAACAGGGACCCCTGGCCTTTCTCAGTCTCACTTCTTTGTTCACTTCTCACTCCTGGGTTTTGGGAAACAATGGATCCCTTCTTTTCCACTCAGGTAGGGGAAGGACACCTGAGACATGGGAGCTGGTCCCTTCCCTCCCCGCCTCCTTCAACCTCAATCCACATTAGGAAATGGGATGTTCAATTTCAACACCTTAAAGAACTTAAATAATTTCCTGCATAAAACAAACAAAAATGGCAGATGGCCCGAAATCTCCTATCCTCAGGCCTTTCTCTCCCTCGGCTCTTACCCCTCACTCTAGGAATCATGGACACTACACCTCCCCCCTACCTCCCCTCTTCCTCCCTGGACTCTCTCCTCCAGGGATTTCTTCAGGTCCTACCGCCCCTCCCTCCAGCACACACAGGGCACCCCAAGGTTGGGAATCTGCCAACTCCCACCCTACAGCTCCCTGCAGAAGGGTTCCCAGGGGTGTTTGAATGTTCCCTAGGCTACAGCTGGCACCAGGTGCAACAGGGCAGGGTGAGCTCACACACCCAACAGCCAGGCACCCCTTCCTCCTGCACAGGGAGGGCTGCAGGTAAAAGACAGAAGAGTGGGGCTGCAGACGCCATGGCTCCCGCTGCCAGGAGCCATGTGTGCTCCCTCGGCTACTGCCGATACAGCACCCAGGATGCAGGTCATGGCAGGACAGGGCAACTAGAGACCAAACAGCTGCCTGGCCCCCACCACTTTTTGCAGACTTCTCTCTGCCCGGCCCTCAACTCCCACCTGTCCACCGGCTTCCCCAGTCAGCCTCTCTCCCTAACTACACTCTCTTCTCTCCCACATACCAACTCCTCCCTCTAAGATACTTCAGAGGTCAAAAAGTCATGATAAATATCTCAAAACCAGGATAAAAATTCAGCCCTTTTTCCTGTCTAAAAATTTTCAGTTCTTTAGTAATTTATATCTTAATACCAGAAAGGAACAAAATACTTTATCTCCTAGTTGGCCCCATCTCTCAGTTGACCCCAATATTTGGCATAAACTCCAAAACTTAAAAGAAGCCTCAGACCCCACAAACAGAACTTTCAGGCCTGATCTTTGTGGCCTTTTTCTCTTTTAATAGAGATAGAGAAAAAGAGAAAATAGAACAGACAACAACCTAGAAGGCAAAAATTGTTTTAAACCCTGGCTACCACTTTTAAGTCTTCTTAAGAGATAGTTACTCCAAAGGCCCAGGCAAGAAGACCACGCCATTCTATGAGCTGGAAACCCTGCCTCCTGTCTCCACTAGGACTCTACATCCCTAAAGTTTCTCAGGAAGCATCTCAACTAAGACCCAAGAACCCTGTTCTCTATACAAAACAAAGACACTGGAAGCGAGTGTGTTTCCTCCTCAGAAGAGGAGACTATATTCACCTTCTGAAACCGGTGGTCCCATAGTCAACAAAAACTTCTTCCATCTGACCAATGAGTCAGACTTTGAAATGGACTCAACTTCATCACCCTGGAAAGGCCTTAGATAACTGAATCTCTGACAAAGGTAAAGAAATTAATTCTAGCAAATACCAGCTCCACATCCTCTAGTTTTTATAAATTTTAAAGACCTGTATTGCTCTCTTCATCATTAAAATAAAAAGAGTAAATTAAATACAACCCCCTTTATATATTCCACAGTTTCTCGGTTTTTAGAAAGTGAAGTTATCTTGCTCATTCCTTTCCCACTTTCTAGTTGCCCCCACCACTATCTTAGAGGCTTAGATCTAATCATGGCAGAGGAAAGGGGCCTTTACACTTCATACAGATCTGCTGCTTCTATACCGACTGGTCTGGTCTGGCCCAAGAAGACATCTCTGGCTTTGGGAACAAGCTACCCACCTACATGCTCAAAATGAGGGATCCTTGTTTGACAGCCTGTGGAGACCCTATGGAACCCCTTGGGACCCCTTCATTGCAATTCTCCTATTCATAACCATCGCCCCTTATGCCATCCAATTCTCAATTCTCTATTTGAGCCAGAGTAAAAAAGATGTCAGCTGCATTTGCCACCCAATTTCTACCACTTCCAAACCCTCCCCCAATGTACCCCAAACTCATGCAGTCCTACCAACACCTGACTCAGCCCACTGAGGACAACTATTACCCTATCTAGTCAGAACCAGTTTCGGAAGAAAGACCATCATCCCCATCACCCCATTTAACAAAAGTTGAGAATGTTGGAGGGTCTAATGCAGCCACACACAAACCCTTCTCCCCCCACCCCTCCTCCTTTCCTCCTAAGACAAAGACAAAATATCTGGCTAGTCCAAAAGATCCTAACCTGACAGGCAACTTGTGGAATGTGCCCACCCCCCAAGGCTCCAAATAAAAGGGTCTCTAACTGCCGCCATCTTTGCACTGCCAGGTGGGTCACCATCCCCTTTCAATAAACCTGGCCTGAACATCTCCTCTGCAGCCTCCTCTGACACCACCTATTATAGCTTCCAGAGTTGTCTTGTGCCACACATTAAATACACGAACACTGACAAAAGCTGATGAGAAGATAAAAAAGACCAGAGCATAATTTTTGTGATAACTACCACCACAGATAAACAAAAAAGTCCTCCTGTAATAATCCTAATTATACAACAGCCTGTTCAGAGGATCTTTTAAAATCTTCAAGTGCTCATTAATATGTAAGTAATAAAATGTCTCTTTCCTATATTTTTTATTATAAAAGTAAGAGAATAGTGGTCAATATAAAACCAGCGGGATAGTTGACATTGTCTTTGAGAAACTAATGCCATGGATGTCGTTGCAATTCTCAGTGCGTTCTCAAGGTGCTCATCAGATATTTTGATTCTAATTTTACTCTTCACATGATGCATTCTTGACAACAGTTGCTTGAAAATTTAGGTACTGCCAAAAATGAATAAGGTGTGATTGTGAAGCAAGGGATATTTGCCTCCAGGAAGACAAGACCTATGAAAGTCCAGTAGAGACGTGATCCAGATTTTTCTTTAGTTGAATGTCAGATTGCAGCTCCGTGCATTTCATTTGAACATTGGCAGGTTGACTGCCAACAGAGTCTCAAATGCACCAAAATATTTGTTATTTTCCTAGAAATCTTGAGATCTGTTTTCAAATTCTTTTATCTCATAGAAAAGCAAGACTTCCTATTTTTCACTGTTCTCAGGCCTATGTTTAGCCAATGTGTCAAAATGCATCAAACTGTTTGCTTTAATTTGAACTTGCCATAATTTCGGTTTCATTTGGAACGTTGTTATGGTTTGAAACTTTGTACTGTTAAGTCGGTTTTCACCTTGAAGACGCATGTTTAAGTCATGTGAATGAGTGGCTGAATCCATGAAAAATCCTAAATCTGTAAGCCAGTTTTCAACATCAAGTTCTAGCACAAATCTGACTTTTTAATACCATACACGACTTGAGACTGTGTTGCCAATAATAAAATGTCTTCAACAGTTGGCCTCAATTTAGCCATCTTACTTCCAAAATGTAAATGATGTTGCCACAGTCAGTATCAGTACTTTTAAGGAATTCTTAGAATTGGCGATGATTTGAGCCCTTGGCCCTTATGAAATTCAGTCTTCATGACAATTTACATGATGTTATCCATTTTTAAAGCTTTTGTGCATATTTTCCCTGCTTTCCATACATTGTATAATAAATGAACCATCAGTAAATAGTTTTCATTTTTTTTTACTATTAAATACGCTGCTGGTTGGGAACTATGAAAACTCCAGCCCCAGTTCCCGCTTTCTCTGAGAGCCACTAGCAGGCGGCCCCCACAACCCAAAAGCACTTTGACTCAGCAGGCACAAAAAGTGGAAACAGTAACAGCAGCAAAAAGAGGAAGTCACAGGCAGCAGTGGCAATTTAAAGGTTTTATTCTTTTAAGTGTATAGAACATACTTAAGCTTATAAGCAGACAAAACATACTTAAGTTTATATGCAGAGTGGGTGGGAAGTGGGGGTCTCTTCCTCCTGAATGAGAAAGGACCCCTCACAAACTTTTCCCCTTGCATTTATTCCCCAATTCCTAGCTTTGCTCCTTCTGCCTCTGATGTTTATGTATCTCTTAACTCCTGTTTATGCATTTCTTTCACCTAGGGTGTGGATCAAACTGACTCCATAGTATTCTTTTTTTTTTTTTTTTTTTTTTGAGACGGAGCCTCAAGCTATCCCCCTGGGTAGAGTGCCATGGCATCACAGCTCACAGCAACCTCCAACTCCTGGCTCAAGCCAGTCTCCCGCCTCAGCCTCCCAAGTAGCTGGGGCCACAGGCACCCGCCACAACGCCCGGCCATTTTTTGGTTGCAGCCATCATTGTTGTTTGGCGGGCCCTGGCTGGGGATTCGAACCCCCCACCTTAGGTGTATGTGGCTGGCACCTTAGCCGATTGAGCCACAGGTGCCGAGCCAACTCCATAGTATTCTTAACTAACTTCACCTTCGGAAAGTCTCTAAGATATTAATAGGGCATTGACTAATCATGGAACACTGACTAACTTCTTCTTTAAAAAGTTTCTACAGCTCAGTCCCTCTGGGGGGGGTGGGGGGGTCTTAGGAGTTGAGCAGTGCCTGAATTTCAAAACTTTCTGACCCTAATCTTGGCTAGTTCTGCTTTTGTGGTAGCCCAAAACAGTCTGTCTTCCTTACCCCGTTCATGTCCAACAAAGAAATCCTTTCCTCTGTCTTAGTAATGGTCCACTTTCCTTCTTCTCAGTAATTGTCTGCTGCTCTTTTCCTTCTTACCCTGCTCCCTACCTTCCCTAACTCTACCACATAACAAGGTTATACAATAGAATCCATCTGAGTTGTAACTTTAAAAAAAAATTTTTATTGTTGAAAAGACCTTTTTTCAGTGTCACTATTCTGTCCTTGTGACACAGTCTTCCATGGGCATTGAATTCAGCAGCATGATTTTACATAGAATGCCATTCAAATTATACTCTTTGAAAAGTTGCACAAATTGCCAGAGTGTCTTACTATTTGCCTGGACAAAAAAAGAAGGTATCTGTCGGCTTTTCCCTGGACCCTCTTCCTTCATCTGTAATTTTTCTGTTTGGGGGTTCTGTTCTCTTTTGAGAGTGGTAGAAGCAATGCTGAGATTTAAAACACAATAGATAAGGACCTATGTGTTTATCTTTATTGTGAAAATCAATTGACAGGAAAATAGAAAGCACGGGGTGGGCCCTTTCCACATCTCAGCTGCTGGTGCAAGATGAGGTGGAGGTGATGGTGAAGTGGCAGGCAAGGTGTGAGGTGTCACCAAGGTGGGAAAGTGCCCTTCATACTCAAATGAGAATGCTTATCTGACTGCTAAGTAACATTAACCGCTTAACACTGCAGTGAGGACTTCAATGTTATTTAGAGTCAGGTAAGTATTCTTATTTGATTATTAACAATCAGTTCTCACCAAGTCACCACAGCACGTGTCAGGTGGTGTCAATTTGACTGTCTGTGCTTGGAAGATGACACGCTGGAAGCTGCAGCTGCTGTGAAACTGAAGTTACACACGCATGAAAATAGCAACACGTGTGTTTATGTTATGTGACATTGCGACATGATGTTGTCATCTACAACATCCACACTTGAGAACTGCACGATCGAATTCCACCAAAAAAAAAAAAATCACAAAAAATTGCATGATGTGTTAAGTAAAAAATTCCCCATTTTGTTTTGGGTCCCATTCGTAGCCATCCTGGGCCTCATGTGGCCTATGGGCCATGAGTGGGACACTCCTGCTTTAAATGAACAGCACAGAGTTCTACATCTAAATTGTTCACCAAGTCAATTTTGACAGACAAACCTAGCTGGACACATATTTGGATGGAAATGTATCAACCACCCTCCAACAGTCTGGGAAAAGATAGTACACGTCAACACCTCATAGAAACATCTCCTCACACAGCCCCTCTTTGCATTCTTTCCCCTGCGCATTCTTTCTTGGCCCCGTAGAACAGAAACTTCAGTCAGACTTCCACACTTTATTTCTGTTTCACACTGGTGAGAGTCTGAAATCCATACACCTCCTATCCAATGGTAAAGTTCTCATCGAAGGGCAATTTTGACTATTAGGGGATATTTGACAATGTCTGGAGATATTTTGTTCTTTATTGTCCTGACTTGAGGTGAGGAGAACCACAGGAATCTGGTGGGTACAGACCAGGGATGCTGTTAAGACCCTGTAATACACAGAACAGTCTCCAGTGTCAATAGTACTGAGGTTGCCATGCCAGATGGAGATCTCTGCTTCTGCACAGCCCAATCTCATCTTCCTTCCTCTTTGTATATTGCCTATTTCCACTTTCTATCTCATGAAATTAAAAAGAAAAAAAATGGACAGGAGCCTCTTAAATTTTCTACCTCCACTTGGGTTGTAACTTCAGTCAGAGGCCCTGGTTGCATGTGTGGTGCTGAGCTTGCTTCGTAGGTGGCAGTTTGAGTCTCACAGAGTGTAAGCAGGCAGATTGGCCACTGAGTCTGTCATTATGCAAGACGATCATTATAACCACCAGAATATTTGATCAGCCAGAATTGTTTCCTCTAATCATGGGAGAGACTCAAGGATAGATGGTCTTAGACCATGGGATCAAGATTTAGGAGATACACGTTAGCTGTCTAGGCAGGTACGTCAAAGAGACAGTTGGACATGAGTCTAGAACTCCAGGGGAGGAGGAGTTGAAGATGTAAATTTGGGAGCTATCAGTGATAGTTACTTGAAACCACGCAACTGAGCAAATCATTTAGGGAATGAAGAAGATTTTAAAAATGAGCTTTGCAATAAACACCTGCATATTTAGAGGTCAAGAAGAGGCAGAGGAATTAGCAAGAAAACTGAGAACAAAAGGGCAGACACTGTGAGGGAGCTGTTTCAGAGAGAAGCATGAGACAGACCTTCAGAGAAAGGAAAGGATTAAAGGAATTCCGAAACCCTTGAGAGACTGAGAAAAGATTTTCGTTCCTATCCATAGCAGATATATTTTCCCTGCCAGATATTCTTTCCTAATGTCTTAGCTTAGGTTCCCTAGAAGCAGAGCATGAGAAAGGGGTTATTTATTGACGCTATGCTCTCAGGAAAAACAATGTGAGGAAAGCAGAATGGGACAGGTGGGAAGCTAAGAGGTGTGTGCTCTCTCCTGGAGCTCTGAACATGGCTTCCCTTATAGGCCTATTTTCTCCTTGAACAAAGGACAGACAGACTTTCACCAGCCTTGTATCAATCAATAACTAGATGCCTAGATGCGTGCGACTGGGGCAAGGGAGTGGTTTACCACCTAAAGAAGCTGCAGCCTTTGGCTGAAGGCAATTATCTAGAGAGGGGCAGCTCTGAGCTATTGGCAGCTAACACAGATAGCAACTGCAGGATAGAAGCCACAGACACCCTCCCACCCCACACATCCCTGCCTTTGTAAAAGAATCTGAGAGGGGCACCAACAGCAACTACTATACTCTCTTCTTCTCCTAACCACCTCAGAGTCCCTTCAGATAACCACTCCTCCTCTACTCTCACATGTCCTGCTGGTGTTGACTCTGCCCCCAACACTCCTAGTCTAGTGATTGATCAACACGAGACAAGTTTCCTCAAACATGATCATCACTGTTGCTTTACACATAAGCTCATGACCCAGTTTGCAACAGCTCCAAATCAGTCCAGAATTTTTGCAAGAACCATTAGGAAAGGGAATATCTCTTTTGCTAGGATTACTAAGGCCTGAGGATGTAAAGTGGAGTTGAAACCTGACCACAATGAAGAAGGAGCTACCAAAGAATGAGGCCAAGTCAGAGGAGACCTCAGCTTAGGGGCAGAGACCAATGCCTGATACTGGCTGTGCACCCGGACACAGCCATTGTGATTTCCCCCCTGCTCGTCAGGTTTGTGACACAATCCCTGGTTTTCTAGTGTTATGTCTCACCCTCTACTTACCTTGAGATCCAACTGTACTTCCTAAAACAGATTTCTCTGGGATTCCCTTCTATTTTTCGTGGAAACTCCTGTAAGCAAATTTGGATAACCTTCTTTTCCTTGCCACCAAAACACGCTCTAAGGCACACATATACCATATAAAGATTGAAATGTTTTTACATTATAAAACAATTAAGCCAACAACCTCAAAATTCTACATCATCACACACTTTGACCTTTCTTAGATGATTTAGAAGGCTTTTCAGAATAACGCAACACCTTGGTGTTTGTACCACCAAGGGTCATTACGGGAGACATTTCCCATGGGGTATAATATTAGAGGGAAGGGAAACAGATTTTACTGGCATTTGTCAAGAAAGAAAAACCTTTACCCTTAAGGAAATTAAATTGTGCTTCCACTCTGATTTTTCAGTGGTCCTTTGCCTGATTTAATTTCTGTAAAATACTATAAGGAAATTTTTATTTCTAATATAGTTGTTATGAAATGCTAGCTATAAGTCACTTATTTCCTCTATGAGCCATCCATTGTTCACAAAACCTCTAACAGAATTTTGCTAATATTCACTAATCCATCAAAAATCTAGGGAATAAATATGACATGACTGACTTTATTAAAAATCTGACAGTTTCTTTTAGACCTTTAGTGATATCCATATATGTGCCCTTTTAAATTATGGTTTCAAGACGCTACAATTGATCTTTGATGCCTAAAAGGTCATATTTATTCATAAAGATTTCAACCCTATTCAGTAGAGCAGAGACTGAATCCCAAGTCTCCTCCCCACGTGTCTTGTGTCATCCACATTCACAGGGGCTATAGGCATTAAGCTATTGCTGGAATACTAAAATTTCATTTTTGAAGAGAGACCAATAAGAGCAAATAAGTCACGAAGAATCTTAGATATTTAGTGCAAAAAAATTTACATCAAGCGCCCATCAAGCTGATGAATGTCGATTAGAAAGATAATGTATAATGAAATATAATAAAAAGGCTACGGGGAAAACTGGGATGATGGATAGATTTTGTGTTTACTTCCTTTTTATTAATGTGACATCATCCAGTAGCAGGAGTCCTTGTCTCTCTGTATTTTGCAGCTAGAGGAAAACCCTCAGAAGAGATGAATTTGCTTTGATTCCACCTCCCCACGATCCTGAGCTCCGCAAGAAGCAATGTCAGTTATGCCATCATCAATGCAAATGGCATTTTAAAGAGTTAGTAAGGCAGACAGAGAATGTTAATGCAGCTCAGAAGTGCCAACGTGCACTGCAGAATTTCCCCCAAACTCTGCAGCCCATCACATGTCTTTATTCATTCAGATCTAATCCCATCAACAGAGGGGACAGGCCACTGGCTTGCTCTCTGCCTCTGTCACTCAAACTCATCCATTAAGACAATCTACTTTCTAAAAATTGGACGATGTGGGATACAGGTTTGGCAGCCAAAAGACAAACTCCTATATACAGAGCATGATAATGAGGAGTTTGCTGGCTTTCTTGCTTGATGGGTTCTTCTTATTAAGATAAAATGTGTTCCAAGAGTGACTCGGAAGCATGGAAATCAGCTACTTCATAAAAAGTTGTGGGAGCTTAGGTTTTCAAATTAAGGATATAAATATGATGAACATGAACCCAAACTATAGAAAAGTGTCTGCTCCCACTAGAATGCTCTCCTCTTATTGTGTTTTCTGATGATGTAATATTGTAAAAAAAAATTTAAAAAAGAACCTTATAATTGTCTTAGCATAAGAATCTAGATAGTTTGATAGTGGAATCTCCTTTCCTAAGCTTTTGTGTAATAAAAGCTGAATTTATGGTAACAGATTGAGCCTAGAAGTAAGTCATTGCCTTATGTTGATGTATCGTCTGCTCTGTAGAGGGCACTGCACTAGGACATCTGCTATACAGAGGGCATCATGAAGGACGTAGAAAAGTGTAAAATGAAACACACAAGTAACAGTGTATTAGAAAAGACGTAATAACCAAAACGCAAAGAAAGATGGAAAAGCTAGAATGTCACCACAAAGCACATGTGTGTATAGAGTAATCCCAGAGGAATTCCAAAAAGAGCACAGGCACAGAAGAGCCCATGTTGAGGCTGGTTGAGTTCAGGTGATGGGCTTTAAGGATATTTGCTTTATTTTCCAGGCAATGATGATCTAAAGAATCTTTGAACAGAGGGGTAACATGGTGAAGTATTTAAGAAAGTTAATACTGGCTCAGCGCCTGTGGCTCAATCGGCTAAGGCACCAGCCACATACACCTAAGGTGGCGGGTTCGAATCCCCAGCCCGGGCCCACCAAACAACAATGATGGCTGCAAACAAAAAATGGCCGGGCATTGTGGCGGGCACCTGTGGTCCCAGCTATTTGGGAGGGGGAGGCAGGAGACTCGCTTGAGCCCAGGAGTTGGAGGTTGCTATGAGCTGTGATGCCATGGCACTCTACCCAGGAGGATAGCTTGAGGCTCCGTCTCAAAAAAAAAAAAGAAAGTTAATACTGTCCGTGTATACATATTGGATTCAGAAGGGAGTTTACCCACTGATGGCATGTGAATTGAATGTAGATGGTCTGTGATTAAATAATATTGAATTAAATAGTGAAAAATGTTTTCTATCTTAATTTTTTTAAGAGCTTGAAGAAGTAAGTCTTTGGTT
The DNA here is from genome assembly GCA_963574575.1 of Galagoides demidoff. Taxonomy (NCBI): domain Eukaryota; kingdom Metazoa; phylum Chordata; class Mammalia; order Primates; family Galagidae; genus Galagoides; species Galagoides demidoff. The sequence continues at coordinate 12,227 of CAUYQV010124728.1, forward strand.
TGTTAATAACTTGATGCTAACACCTCTCCAATACTTGTTACTATCCCTTTTAACAAAGAAACAGGTACCCACATCCACTTAGAATTCAATAATATTGTTTTTATTTAATTTGCACTTACTTTTGTAGTCACAATCTATGGCTAATGATATTTCCCATTTATATAAATAGAAAATAAAGGCTTCTCTAAAATAAAAATAATATTAATCAATTTAAAAGAAAAAATATGAAGTATATAATAGTATGTGCAATTGAGCTATGTTTGGAAAGCACAAACCTAAGTTAGAAGTCACTAAGCATTTTCTTAAAAAAGTGCTTATACATGTGCAGAAAAAATGTTTGCTTAAATATGTTCACCACAGTGTTGTTATGACAGAGAACATTGAGAACAAATTTAACATTCCTAAGAAGAAAAGAGGTTAAATAAAATATGGTCCTACCAGTCTGGAATACTAAGCAGCTGATAAAAAATGGGAAAGCTCTATCTGACCTTATATGGTAAGATTATCAATAAGTTAAGGTGTAAAAAAAATAAGGTGAGGTATACTTTAAAATCACTAAAAGAATGGAATTGGAACATTCCTAACACAAAGAAATGTTAAGTACTTGAGGTGGCAGACACCCCAATTACCTTGACTTCATTAATCCACATTGTATGCCTCAATCAAAACATCACATGTACCCTATAAACGTATACAACCATAACATGCCCAAAATAATTAAGAATTTCTAAACAGAAAATAACAGGCAGACAGAATCAAACAATTCATAAAACCATACATTTGGCATCATCTCAATTATTTGTTTAAATGTATAAACAAGGGCGTGCAAATGCATAGGACAAGAACCGGAAATGACCATCGAAGACTCAGAAGAGACGTTCGTAGAATCCAAGGGCAGGAGGGAAGATAGGCCATGTTTTGTTTCCTATAATGAGAGATTAACTGAATCTTAAATTCATGTATTTTTAATCCTTGGTATCATTTTAAAAATAATGAAGAACACAAGAAATACTTCGGGTAAATTTCCATTTATTTTGCTCCCTCCCAAAGCTATACTGAAACATCAGAAAAGAATGTTTTTAAAGGCACAAATCCACAAGGACAAAGAAAAAAAAAAGAGAGACAACCACAGCAAAATTTTGAAAGCTGGATGAGTGGTAACTGACTAAAGAGTCTAAAGAAAGCTCAGTTCTAAACTAGCCCTGGAAGAAGCCAAGAAATAAAAACCCAAATATACTTTGCAAAATCCACAGAGTCTCTGGAATTGGCAACATTAAGCCCTCTGGGAATAGACATGCAAGTAAAATTAAAAACAAGAGGATTATTTGAAAGACCATTAAAGATATAGCTAGAGAATTTTGAGAACAGTTGCATCCCGGATCCCTTTCCTGCTCCAGATAGCCAGTCTGAGCATCTCACCTGCCCCATGAGGATAAAGGAGGCTTACCCTAAATAAGATTGGCTTCCTCTCTAGACAGGAGAATGACAGGCCCAGGTAAAGGTGGAGATAGGATATGGAAAAGAAGGATTCTTCATCAGAAACTCGCTCAGTGAAGGGGCCCATTCAGATCAGTCCAGAAGCCCCATATGTACATGTGGGAGCTTCCCATTAGCTGTTTATTGCTCCACTTTTGAAGGATCACCAACATCCTAAAAAAAACTTGAACTTAAAAGATAGAGTTTGAAAGGAGTCTTTGGAGTAAATAGTCTTTGCAGGTAGAATAAAATCTCAAACTATCCCCTGCTACACTCGAAAGGTTAGACAAGTTATAAAAAACACGGAATCTGAACAGGGTCCCATTAAAGAAAGAAGAAGGAGAAGAAGGGGGAAGGAGAGAGAGGAAAAGAAGAAATAAAGACTAGAACAAAAAGAGCTACTGAGAAAAACAATATACCTGGGTGTATATATTTATACACAACTCTTCTGTGGGTGTATATATGAAATATATGTGCATATAGAGGTGTGTGCATATACAACTCAATGGAATAACCCAATGATGAAGGTGAAAAAATCCTCCCAGAAACTGAACAGAAGCATTTCAGAGCATAATGGTGCCTGTGTTTATTATGCGTGTGTGCTTTGTCCCAGGGTGGTCCGCTCGTGACCTGCAGTGTGCTCTGTCCCGAGGTGGTCCGCCTGTGACTTACTGCAGTGTGCTCTGTCCCGGGGTGGTCCACTTGTGACTTACTGCAGTGTACCACGCGTTCATTTTGATCTCCCACATTTTCCTCTAACACTAAGCTTTCCACAGTCACCTCTAGAGCTGATTCCTTCTGCACAAAAGTTTCTACTGGGGGTTCCCATTTGATTTTAAATTCCCTTTCCAATCTAAAAAAAAGTTGTTAAAATGTATATATCTCCCTTTCTAGTTTGGGTCCCCTGAAGGGGGGGAAAGTTAACTTCTGTTAAAGAAGGAAAGAAAGAAACTTCCAATGTATTTACGTCAAGCTCTCCCTGTCGCACAGAAGCCATGCAAGTTGGGGGATTCGTTTTTTTATTCGCATTGCCAATATTCATAGAATATTGGCAAATTCATAGAACAGTGCCAAATTCATAGAAAACGTTTCTGGAATGACTGAAGAACAAGTGAACGAATGTAAGCAAGGCATATGCAGTTTTCCAAGTGCATTGCTACCTGTGGAAAGAATGAAAAAAAAAAAAAAACTTTAGAAAACCACTAAAAAGATTGTGACAAGCAGAAACTCTGTCTCCTTACAACACTCCTTCTGAAAAACATCAAGGCAGGTATCAGTACAGTTAGCTTCATTTCCCCAAGTCTAATCAATCTCTATTGTGGCTTTCCTTATATCCACATCTATGGACGCAGGGATTCCCATGTGCTACACGATATCCTTGGAAAAATCCCCCACATGGGCCTTAGAACCCCTGCTCCTGCCTCATGGGAATTATTTTTTTTTTCCTTCTTCTTAGAAGCAGATGGTTTAACAGGCTGTGAGTTATTCTTTTTTCCTTAATGTTTTCTTAATTTTAGCAAAGTAATACATGCACGTGGCTTTAAAGTCACAATCAGATGGTGGGATAGGAACCAGGCCATTGATTGGGAAGCACCCAACTGTCACACTCGTGGGTTCCTCCCGTCTGGGGCCATCAGCCTGGCTGTCAGTGTTCTGAAAGCATTTCAGGAGAATAGGGAGAGGGTTTCTCACCATCCGAGCTACAGATATTTAGCATTTGCCATGACCCCAGCCCTATACACCTTTCTGACGTGAAGCTCCTATTTTCTACTGGGACGGACAAGGAACAGTTTCCAGGGTAAGGGGGAGCAAGAGAGGTGACTTAGGGGTCTAAATGATCATTACACACAAAAGTTTAATCAGTCCCCTGTTTTTCATCCCTTTCCAAGGCCCTATTTTTTTTAATTTATTTATTGTTGGGGATTCATTGAGGGTGTAAGACCAAGGCCCTATTTTTTAAGGCTATCTGGTATCTCCAATTCCTAAGTTTTTCTACATTCTACAAACATAGTTTTTCTTTTCTCTTATTTGGCTTCATCCATTGCAGACTTTTGTTTCAGCTTTTCCAAACTGGTTAATTCAGCTTCCATCTGCTTTCAGATTCCAAAATGTTGTTAACTTCTTTCCTGTGTTGTCATCTTCTCTTCTGTTTCATTTCCTTTTAAATGGGTGTTTACTTTTTATTCATTTTAGGAGGTTTAAGAAGGTACAAAGATAAATGCATGTGTTTAATCCTCCATATTTACCTGAAAATCTATATTCTATGCCCTTAAGCCAATGCTCGTGCTCCCTTGTAAGAGGTAACTTGTATGTCCACCATTAAAAAGAGAATCTCTCATACCCTCAAATTTCTTGTTAAAGGACCCTTTCTTTAGAAATCAGGTGCCTTTGCTTTCTAGGGTTTTATGGTGATTCAAATGAGGAGAAGGTATATTATGAGTATCACCAAATTTCTATACTTCCTGCTTTAAGGAAAATAATAAAGGAAGCAGAAAATTTACTCCCCACCACCCACACACAAAGGGGACCCCTATCATCTGCAAAAGACAGTTACTGGAGTATTGCTAGAAATCTATCCTTTTTATTTATCAATGTCCATTGAATTACAGCCACATCAGCTGAGTGGCAGATTTGAAAAGTTGAAGAATCCTATGTTGAGCATTTTTCAGGTATCATGCGGGTCATGTCTTGAGGGTGACTTGGCACTGTTTTAGACAGGAATTAAATGGAGAGTGAAACTCTCCAGCAGGTCACTAAGTATGAGTCTGTGAACTTTTCCAGGTAAACCCAGTACCTATAAAAGACCATGAGAGAAGATTTCTGGTGCTAAAACATTGATAATTAAAAACATAATCAAAGAAAACTTTCTTTGTTAAAAAAAAAATAACAATAAGGCTAAGAATGTGATTTGAATGCGTTTTCCATGTCCTAGGAGAAACTAACACAGAGAGAGAGAGAGAGAGAGATCATATCCAGGCACATCATGACAGATATTTTGTTTTATGAGGATAAAGAAACATTTTAAAATCATTCAGGCATCAGGAAGAAAACAGGTTACCTACAATACATAAAAACGGGACTGAGCTAAGATGTGACAATAAATTATACTTTGAACGGAAAATTCTGTGACCAAATAACTTGGTATCCAAATCGCTTGTTTGACATCTAGGAAGTCAACATAGAGATAGGCTCGGGTGCACAAAGTCTTCAAAAAGAAAAAATCCTACTTGAGGACACACTGAAACCAACTGAAAGACAAATCAAAATTAGTTACTAAATTGAGAAAGACATGAAATTAAATTGATTTTAATTTGCACCAAACTTTGGGAATCCAGTTTAATGATGTTATCGACTATATTAAAGGATGAAACGTGACCCTATGTTACTTCCCTTAAATAAGGTTTCTTTTTGGTTTGGTTATCTTCATTCCAGAAAGTAGGTCTTTTAGACCCCCTCAAAAATGCAAAAAAAAAAAAAAAAAAAAAGCTGGCGATTATAAATTTTACAGAAATTTAGAGCAATCTGCAGCAATCTATTAGAAAGAGAGTAACATGAATCACTTAAATAATTTGCTCCATTTAAGAAATGTATTACCTCCAAAAGAAAATAGAAGCTATAATTCTAAAACCAATGGTTTTTTAAATATGAATAATAGGAAAGGTAGAAAATACTGATTATTGTTCAAAGAAGAAATTATAGGGTTCAGGGAAAATATTAAGACCTCTAATATCCATTTACATATTCATTTTACATACCCAGCTAAGCAGAAAAAAGATCTATTATCGAAATTATTGAACTTCAGATACTGGCCACCAGCATTCAATTTGGAAAACTCTGTTGTTATTCAACCTGAAGCTACCCAATATAATTGGGAAGCACTGTAGTATAAAAGATACTTCTCATTTGTGGGAGAAAATGAAATTTATTTGCAATAGCACTGTTCATTTCACTGATTTTAAAGGGAAAAATATGCAGCTTGGATTAGCCAGACAGATGGGGTCATATCATTCCTCAAGCTATTTATCAAAGTTTTATAGCAAAACTTTGCATAGGGAAAACTTGTACATAAGCAAAGATATGAATATCTTTGTTCTGTACAGATGCCAAAGCCATATTTGTGACTCTTGAGAAGAGCCCTTTGTTTGAAAAAATAAAAAATTTCTCTCTGTCAATGGTTCTCTTTCTTGCCCTATAAGAAAGATTCTGGCTGGTACAATAATGTTCACTGAGAAGGGTAAAATCTGGACAGGAGACTGGACTGTCCTGAGATCTCACAGTGGGGGAGAGGAATTCAAGCACCTCCTTCCATTGGTCTCAGGGACCCAGAATCATATGGGAAGAACCAAAAGCTGTAGCTGTTCTAGAAAATGGACTGTTACAGACAGGAAGAGAGTTCACAGAGAAAATCCGTTCTACTCCAAAGCCAAGATGTAAAGCCCCAACCATATATTCATTAGACATTTAAGGGGAAAATCACATAATATGGCAAAATTTAAACTTTAGAGTCAGAAAGACTCTCATTCAAATCCTCAATATCTATGCTCTGGCATATAATTTGGACAAATTGTCTTGACTCTCTGTTTGGTCATTGGCAAACTGAGGATAGTGATACCTGCCTTATAGAATGCTCATGAAGCTTTGAGTAAATATATGTAAACCATTCAGCTCCTCTATAAATATTATTAATGATGTCTTCAGATTAACGTAGAAAGAAGAAATCAGGGTCCTTAATATCTAAAATAAGTGATAGTACCAACCAGTCAAAATGTATTATCGAACGGCTGTGTGTCCTTCAAAATTTTGGATGCCATAAAATATTTTTAAGTTATAATTTTGCCACATTGATCAAATGATAAATTGCTGAGGGTCAAGGACTAAACTACAAGCACTAGAAAAAAGGAAAAGGGGAGAACTCTGTACAAGGAGGGGCTGAGAAGTGAAAAGTGAAGCTGAGCTTTAAAGAAGGAGCCGATGAAAGCGAAAAAGCAAGAGAGGACTTTGTCTTGGGCACTCGTACCTCCCAGGGTAGTCACATTTAATTATCAGAACAGTGCTGCAATGTATCATCTCTACTTTACAGAGAAGGAAACTGAGCATCAGAGAAGTTAGAGCATAGAGATTTAGTGACAGAGACAGGATTTGAACCAAGGTCTGCTCAATCCAATTCTTAATTTTCCTCCATCCTGTTTGTCAGAGTAAAGGTAAACATTACCAGACTGGAGTGTGGTCATTCTGCAGAGGAAAGAGTGTATTTATGTTCAGAAGGCTTTGAATGTCCATTTTATGACAAGATCCTAAAATTTCTTGAATTCCAAAATTGAGGTAAATATCCCACTAGCAGTGCTCTTCGATGTGTAGGAATTCAGCTCTTTTCCCACAAACAAAACTTGCAAAGTTTCCAAGAACCCCTGAAAAGACTACCATTCTGATCACATACAAAATTCCCTTCCCACCTATCTCCCAACCCCAGTAAACTCTGCTTCTCACTCAGGGAAGAATTGATTTTCATTGGTATTCATTTGAAGCAGGGAAGGTCACGACTGAGAACATTGGAAACGTGTTGTCTAAAAAGCACAATTTGTATCTTGCTTCAGAAAGAAGATCTTTAAAGGCGCCTTGGCTTAGCTGACTTTTCTTCCCCTCCTGGTCCAAGAAACATCACCAAGGAGAAAGTCAATTTCAAATCTGCACACTGCGGAGGCTCTAGGGAAGTCGAGTGCAGAATGCAGATCAGCCTGGGCCTTGACTTTGAGATAAACTGTAATCGGAGAAGAGTTTTAAAGGAAAAGTTTTTGAGCAATCCTCAGGGCATAGGTGTCAGGTTTCCAGCAAATTTTTTCATTATATGGCAAGTAGTCAATTTACTAACCTGCCTGGACTCTGCAATAACCCGAGCAAGAAACAGTTCTCTAGCCCCAGAGACCAGCATGTTCCAGGCTGGAAGCCGACCTGACTCTACTTTGATCCCCACTAAGAGAATGTACTTTTCTTCTCCAGGTTCTCCCCAAGCTTTTCACGTGACTTGTGAACATTCTCAATGTATCCATTAAATGGTCCTCCATTGCATTCAAGATGGGAGGCTTTATTCTCTAAATGGTTATATGAAGAATGAATTATTTTGCCGTTTCCTGAGAAAGAACTCAGTAGAATCTGGGAGTGTTAGGAAGTACGTTTAGTTACATGGATACAGAAATTATCAAAGCACAGAATGCTCCATACATCCCCCCTCCCAATGTCTCAAAAACTAGAAACTCTCTCTATTTTACAATGTAGGTATTGTACATGAAGTTGTCTGAAAAACAGAAGACTACTTGAGTAGCAAACATTAGGTCAACCTTTGCAGTCACTAATGCTGGCCAGGGCCATAAATATCCACACAGAACACATCTCAGGGAATGAATATCACTTCTTTTTCCTCTCCTCAACATTTTCTCACTCCAACTAGAATAATTCAAATCTTTGGGCTGGGAATCAACCAGGTTACATAATTTGCAAGTTTCTAGCACAAGTTTGAAGCCTACACGAGTTGTTTCTTGGGTAAACATACCAGGGAAGCTCCACGCTAGTGGTGAATAAATGAAGATGATCTAAAAGGTGAACTACCAAAAGCCGTAGGTCAAAGACCCCAGCAAAAAAAATAAGCTTCTTGCCTTGGAAAAACAATGCTATTTACCGAGCACACACATCAGGCCCATGTATTTTGCAAACATTCCTTCCTTTAATCCTCACAACAGCTCTGTAAGGGCAGCATCATCATCATCCAGTTTTTACAAATAAGGAAGATGAGGCAAGGTAACTGGTAAAGGCTAGAGGCTCCAGGGGTCCTCAAACTTTTTAAACAGGGGGCCAGTTCACTGTCCTCAAACTGTTGGAGGACCAGACTGTGGGCCTCAGGATGAGTCAGCTGCTAAGCAAGACAGGCAGCAACGGCAAAAACACCCAGCTAGCTGGATAAATGTCCTTGGCAGGCCTTGTGTGGCCCAGGGGCCGTAGTTTGAGGATGCCTGGGACAGAGGCTGCGTTCTTAGCCATGATGCTAGCTGTATTACTCCACATTTTCCAGAAAAACAACAGGTTGGATATATACTGACATATGGAAAAAGATCTATTATGAGGGATTGGCTCACATGATTATGGAGACAGAGGAACCCCATGATGTGTAAGTTGGAGGCCCAGGGAAGCTGGTAGTGTAGTTACAGTCCAAGCCCAAAAGCCTATGATTCAAGGAAGGCACTAGTGTGAGTCCTGCTCCAAGTCCAAGGACTCAAGAACCAGATGTGTTAATATCCAAAGGATGGAGAATATAGATGCCCCAGCTTAAGCTTCACCTTTACTCTGACTTCTTGTTCAGGCCCTCAACAGATTGGAGAATACTTCAGTGATCTTCCTTATTTAGTCTACTGTTTCAAATGCTAATCTCTTTTGACAACACCCTCACAGACACTCTCAGAAACAATGTTTTACCAGCTATCTGGGCACCCCTTAGCACAGTCAAGTTGTAACATAAAATTAACCATCCTCTAAGCTCATTTCTTTCAATCACTCTTTAAATTGTAAGTCTCATAAGGTCAAAACTTTATTCAATTTGTTAATTGTGTATCCTCAGAATTCCAAAACAATGGAAGGCATATATTAGGTGTCTAATGAATGTTGAATTATTTTATGGTACAATTAAATGAGGAAAACACAAATAAATGGACTTCCTAATCTAACTTTCTCCCCTAGATCTGCAAATTTATTGAGTACAGAAAACAGGGCATTATCAGGTAAATAAAAGGTATAACCAAGTTATGAATTCCTGCCCTGGCTATTTCCCTGATGTGGGCCCAGCTGACAAATAAAACAAATAAAAACAAATATGATAGTATTTGCTCTCTTTGCCATCATCTTCTTGGATATTTTTTTCTTTCTTTTTTTTATATGTAATATAATTCTGACTAGCCTCTAAGCAATTTCCTGACACCATTCTTTTCTAGCATTTAACTAAATGAAATTTTAGGTCACAGAAAGAAAGCAATGTGTCTCTTCATATCTATCCATAGTCTCTCAACAGAAGGCCCATGGAACTCCCCCTTCAGAACCCCTGAGATATGTGCTGAAGATTGAATTTCAAGGTCCTATATCAGACCTTCTGCATCACAATCTCAGAGCTTGGGGCCCAGGACCACTGATGTTTAAATCGGTTTCCTATGTGATTATAATACCAGTTTGTATTTGGCAAACACTAGGAGAGTTTATCAAATCTCTTCTCTGCAAAAAGAGGCTACTAACTACTATTTTAAAAGCCCCAACATTGGGCACCAGTATTTCTGGAAAATGTCTCTTCGATTAGCTTCCTTTCCTCCATGCTGAACCTGTTTACTCTTTCCAGTTTCTACCCTGCTGCCTCCCACCTGTTTTCAGACTCTTCCAACTCTCCTTAATTAATGAAACTCCAAATCAATCTGATTAAACCTCTGGTTGAATGCTGTGTCTGATTTGTTGGGGGTCAGGAGTCCTGGTTCCCCTGAATCCAGTTGACCTGGTTCGATTTCTTGGCTGAGTTGGAAAGTTCAACCCAGACATGGCAGTAACTAAAAACAAAAGTGAATAGAAACTGAAAACAAACTTGAAGTGGTAGCAATGTGGATAGAATGTAAAAGTAACCTACACAAGTTTCAGGATAACAAAGAAATATTTTATTTAGGAAGAACAAAGAGAAAGTTTAGAGCACTTTCAAAGAGGGTTAGAAGTGGGTCCCTCTTGTGAAGGAGAAAAAATGAGAGAGATGGAGACAAAGGACTGCAAGGGTATTAAATAGTCTTTTTGAAATTGGCTACAAGTATTTCATTGGCCACTCTGGTCCTCCAGGCAGTGTTGCCCTTTTCTATTGGTCATTGGTTATCTAGGTTACTTCATATCCACATTCTAATGGGCCCTCCAGCCTTTCTGGTTCAGCAGGCCAGGTTTTCATCCCATCCCCTTAAAGCCCTTTCCTTAAAGTCTCCTCTCATGACTAACTACAGCCTAGATACCTGTTTTATAACCCACCTTAGTGCATTCTTGGTATTAATAGATCTTGGGCAGTGTTATCCTGCACCATACCTGCTTCCAGCTCATGGAACCCCTACATCTGGCTCACTCAATTTCCCATTACATTGCTTTAGGATTCTTGAGAAACCAAGACATGCTATGTAAGCCTATAGAAATTTACTCAACCCTGGGATTTCCAGAACTCAGCACTTCTTATTTCTATACTTGAAGCAACAAAAATGAGTGATTCAGATGATGTTACTAGGTTTCTAAACTCTCCTCCACTGCTTCTTGCTGTCTATGGAGGTTCTTCAAGTTTTCCTTTGAAAATATGCCATCTTTAGATATAACCTAAGGGCCTTTCCTTATAAATAACTAGGCAAATTCCACCATTTCACTCATATGCCAAATGTTGAAACCAAGTACAGGCCCAGTTAGAATGGAGAGGTCAGTCAAATGTGCACTAAATGCTTTGTTCTTGGGTTACCTCCTCCTCCCCCTCCTTTTTTTTTGAAACAGAGTCTTACCTTGTTACCCCTGAGTAGAGTGCTATGGTGTCATAGCTCCCAGCAACCTCAAACTCTTGGGCTTGAGTGATCCTCAGCCTCCCAAATAGCTGGGACTACAGGCACCTGCCACAATGTCTGGCAATGTTTTAGAGACAGGGTCTTGGGTTTGCTCAGGCTGGTCTCAAACTCCTGAGCTCAAATAACCCATCCCCCTCCCCTTTTATGTGTGTTAGCAGATGAATAGGCACTGGCTTTGACGCTGCAAACTTAGTTTCAAGCCCTGACTTCTGTTACTCCACACTTAACTTGCTTTGAAACTTTTGAGTGAGTGGCTGGATTTCTATTTCTTCATCAATAAAATGGAGCTAAAAGACCTACCCTATTGTACATATACATGTCTTGAAAATCAAAATGAAAAGTCCTGCAAAATTCTCATGTGTTAGTCACATCAGGATAGATGCATCCTGCTGGCATGCTTCTTAGGATACAATCGATGCCTCTTTTGGCACCTTACTCACACTTTGTTCATCCCTTTCACCCCTGAACAGACATGCTCCCTTTTCTTATCTCTCAGACCACTTAGCACAGACCAGCTGCCACTTCCATGTTAGCAGTGAAACTGGTCAGGCCAAGGTCAGTAATGATCACTATGCTATAACAATCTATTGGACATTTTCAGTCATCATCCCGCAACTTCTCAGTGTAACTGACCTTTTTGAAACACTCTCTCCACTAGGGTTAGTATTTCACTCCCCTAGTTTTTTACTAGCTTTTCTGGTTTCTCCTTCTCAGTCTTCTTTGCTGGTTCCTTCTCTCTGTTAAATTAAATGCTTTTCGGCTAGGCACCTATAGCTCAAGCAGCTACATGCACCAGAGCTAACAGGTTCGAATCCAGCCCGGGCCTGCCAAACAACAACGACAACTACAACCTCCCCCCACCCCAAAAAAAAATAGTGTGGAGGGCGCCTATAGTCCCAGCTACTTAAGAGGCTAAGACAAGAGAATCACTTAAACCCAGGAGGTGGAAGTTGCTATGAGCTATGATGCCACGGCAGTCTACCCAGGGCAACAGCTTGAGGCTCTGTCACAAAAAAAAAAAAAAAAAAAAATTAAATGCTTTTCATTTAAGTTTCTCAAATGTTTTGATTAAATAAAAAATTAGTAAAGACATAGGTTTTATTTATTCATTTATTTTTACCTTCCCACGTGTAGGAGATTTCCTTTTTAGTTTAACAGAAAAAATTCACAGGTATTTCAACCTTTAGAGGAAAAAAAAGTCAATTTAAATATTATTTCCAAGACAACACATTATTATACAAAACTAATGAAATTTATGGACATTTTAGGAGGTAAAGATTATTTTCACAGGACTTAGCCATATATGAAGTCCTATTTTTTTTTTTATAAGAAGCTATTGTTAAAAAATATCCATTGCATCTATCTGTCTTGCTGGAAAAAATAAAAATACATATCCATTGCAAGGAGAATTGTGTGATGCAAATAGAATCTGATCTTCCACAGCTACAAGAAATCGTGGAAGTTTTTCTCCTTGTGGCACTCAGACTTCTTGCACCAGCAATTAGAGGCACCCACAGTTTGAAGGCTTTTCCTGGAATTCCATTAGTTAGGTCAGTGAACAAAAAAGCCTGATTGAAGGGGTAGAACTTAAAATATGAGGGGTGGAATGAGATTTTCAACAAATGAAATGTGGATACACAATGTACTGCATGTTGCTAAATTGTGCTCTATTCCGTCTCTGTGCTCAGTCCCAGACCTGTACTACTATTCTTTTTTTTTAATTATTCATTTATTTATTTATTTTTAAACAGGGGAAAGCACAACGCAGTCCCCCACTACCACAAATTATGCAGTCTCATTTCCCACATTTGGGGAAATCGCAGGGGTCAGCGCATCCTGAGTGTATGGATAAGCCTTGCCCTGAGAAAACCACCTTCGTGATCATGGTATCTCCCCTGCCAGGTAAGTATGTACTACTATTCTTTCTCGAGCCCTCTTCTCAGATGATTCCAAGTAATCCTGTGGCTTTAACTAACTTCTTTCTGCAGGTGAAGGTAATCTTCCAGATTATATCGCTAGCCTGCCTTTTCTTCTAGGCCTCTGACAAGCATTCCATAATTGGTTGCTTGGAATCTCTAATCAGAAAACTCACAAGCGCCTCCAGATTAATATATCCAAAACACAACTCCTGATTTGTGTCCCTTATAATCTTCCTCTTGTCATTCACATTGAACTAAAAGACACCCTCAGTCATCTACCAGTTTTCCAACCCAGAAATCTAATTGTCATCTTGACTCTCCTCCTCCCTCCACATTTATCCACATTGAGTTTTGTCTACTCTCCTTCTAACGTATGTCTCCATGAGATCCCCTTTCGTCAGCTCTGCAGCCACTCCCCAAGCCCAGGCCATGGTCATTTCTTGTCTGGGTTATTGCCAACACCTTCTAATTGGCTTCTGGCATTCTGCCTCCTGTCCAATCTGTTCTCCCTCTATCGGTCAACGTGATCTTTTAAAAACAGTAAATAAAAACATGTGAGTCCCCTGTTTAAATCCTTTCCATGGCTCTCCCTTCCGTTTACAAAATCGCCCAAGCTCCTCATCATGCTTTCAAGAACTCACAAGCTCTGTGGCTGCTTTGCCCTTCGTTCTAACTCCACCCCACCTTTCCCTCCCTCTTCCTAGCAGCACCCCAGTTGCGCTAGATTTCTCCTGTTCCTCTAACACACCAACTTCTTTCCCACCTTAGAACTTGTAAATGCACTAACCTCTCTCTATACGGAACACCCTTGTGCTCAGTTTTTAAAAGACCAGCATGTTACTCCTTCCATAGCTCAGCTCAGTCCCAAGGAAAATCTCCCCATTACCATTCCTCAGGGGTTCCCTGTTGTTTTCTTTCATAATATTTATCTCAAATGTTATGACGTATGTTCTTATTGACTGACTTGTCAGTGTCTGACTCACCCTCAAGACTGAGCTGTGTGAAGACAAAGACCATCACTAGTTGGCTCTTCACTGAACGCCAGAGCTCGACGCCAAGCCTAGAACGGGGTGGGACATTTATGTTTCATTTACAAAAATCCTGTTTACAAACTAATTTACAAATCTTAATATTCTGTAAAGCAAAGAACACTAGTATATTTTTTCTCTAGTTGCTCTCTTTTTCATAAAAAGAGATAAAACATTCAAGTAATTTTATAATTAATTTTTATATGGGGGGCTTGGTGCCCATAGCTCAGCTGTTAGGGCACCACCCACACGCACCAGGGCTGGTGGGTTCTAACCCAGCTGAAGCCTGTAAACAAATAAACAACAAAAATAGCCCAGCACTGTGACAGGTGCCTGTAGTCCCAACTACAAGGGAGGTTGAGGTGGGAAAATCACTTGAGCCCAAGAGTTTGAGGTTGCTGTGAGCTGTGATGCTGTGGCACTCTACTGAAGGCAACCAAGGATGCACTAAGTTAGACTCTGTCTCAACAAAAAAAATTTTTGTTTTGGATATGGGGGAAAAGAGGTGGGGCAGGGTCGGGGCCATCCTGTGCATGGTAATTTAGTATCTTTTCTGTCCTTTATCCACAGATGCCACAACATCATTGCCCCATCCCTTATTTATAACAACCAAAACTGTTTCCAGACATTGCCAAATCTCACTCAGTTTTTGTACAGTAAACACTTATCATTTTATCTTTTCCTCCTGAAAATAAAAGTAATAAGTGAAGACATTAACACATGAAGAGCACAGGTGACCTTAAGATTACATTTAATGAGGAGCAGAAATGAAAGCAAAACGCAGCCAATGGGCCTCCCACTTAATGCTGCAACAGGCTTGGCGCCTGTGGCTCAATCGGCTAAGGCGCCAGCCATGTACACCTAAGGTGGCGGGTTCAAATCCCCAGCCTGGGCCCACCAAACAACAATGATGGCTGCAACCAAAAAATGGCCGGGCGTTGTGGCGGGCGCCTGTGGTCCCAGCTACTTGGGGAGGCAGAGGCAGGAGACTCACTTGAGCCCAGGAGTTGGAGGTTGCTGTGAGCTGTGATGCCATGGCACTCTACCCAGGGGGATAGCTTGAGGCTCCGTCTCAAAAAAAAGAAAAAAATGCTGCAACAAACTCCGGCTTCATCAACACCTGGTTGATCTGTTTTTCTACAAATGATTATATGCGCTTGGAAAGATACAACAATTATATTCCCATCAAAGTTAACATCAGTTAATGTCAATTAATTGGAAAACAGTTACACTGAATCTAATTCTTTGAGGCATGGAATTGCTTTTCCCAGTCTTCAGGAAGCCCTGTGTCAAAGGCGTGATTTTTAGCTTTAATAGTACCCAAGTAAGGCGCTTAGAAAGGATAAATTTAAATGTTAACTTTATATTTTACAGTTACACGTTTTCAGAAAAATGATCGTCATAGTATAAACGTTTCAGATTTGAGTTGCCTCTTAATAATTCCCACCATGTGTCACCTTATCAGACTTCAACAGGTGCTTAAAATACTGCGAATGTGAATTATTTTCTCATATTTCATGTACTGGCTTATCTTATCTCTCAATCAGATTCATTTGTCTTCCAGACCAGGTGCGGCTTTGGGTTTCTTCAAACCTAGAGTTATGTTTAGAAAATATTAATGCCTAGTAGAGGAATTGTAGGATCAAACGGCAGGTTTACTTTGATGTGAACATTCTAGATTGTATACGGAGTCAGCACATTATACCCCATAAATGCAGTAGTGTGCACAGTTATGATCTAATAAAAAAGAAAATATTAATGCATTATTATTAAGCCATACAAGCATCCTGGCACTCTGGGAGGCCAAGGTGGGTGGATTACCTGAGCTCAGGAGTTCAAGACCAGCCTGAGCCAGAGCAAGACCCTGTCACTGGGTAGTGTGGTAGATGCCT
>CAUYQV010124732.1:0-13404 GCA_963574575.1 Galagoides demidoff
GCTAAGGCGCCAGCCACGTACACCTAAGGTGGCGGGTTCGTATCCCCAGCCCGGGCCCGCCTAACAACAATGATGGCTGCAACCAAAAAATGGCCGGGCGTTGTGGCGGGCGCCTGTAGTCCCAGCTACTTGGGAGGCTGACGCAGGAGACTTGCTTGAGCCCAGGAGTTGGAGGTTGCTGTGTGCCCTACTCCTTGAGCCACAGGCGGCACCTACCAATATAGATATAATAGGACTCTATATTATTAGAGTGCCATGGCACTCTACCCAGGGGGATAGCTTGAGGCTCCATATAAAAAAAAAAAAAAAAAAAGAAGGGCTGGGCACGGGGCCCCGCACAGCTATAATCCTAGCACTCTGAGAGGCTGAGGAGGGAGGATTGAGCTCAGGAGTTCAAGACCAACCTGAGTAAGTGCAAGACCCCCCATCTCTATTAAAAATAGAAAAAATTGGGCAGCACCCATAGTTCAGTAGGTAGGGCACCGGCCACGTACACCGAGCCTGGCAGGTTTGAACCCCGCCTAGGCCAGCTAAAACAACAATGACAACTGCAACAAAAAAATTGCCGGGTGTTGTGGCAGGCGCCTGTAGTCCCAGCTACTTGGGAGGCTGAGGCAAGAGAATAGTTAAAGCCCAAGAGTTTAAGGTTGCTGTGAGTTGTGACGCCATGGCACTCTACCCACGGTGACAGCTTGAGACTCTGTCAAAAAAATAAATAAGTAAAAATAGAAAAAATTAGCTGGGCATAGTGGCACAAATCTGTAGTCCTATCTATTCAGGAGCCTGAAGCAAGAGGATCACTTGAGTCCAGGAATTTGAAGTTGCTATGGGCTATGACGCCATGCACTCTAGTCTGGGCAACAGAGTGAGTCTCTCTCTCTCTCTCCTCTCTTTCTCTCTTTTTCATATATATAAAAAGTAAGAGCAAGAGTGAGAGGGAAAGAAAACTTCCTGGTTATAGTTCCTTTAAGAGCCAACTGAACTTCCTCTTTGTCCCCTGAGTCACTTCCTTGTGCTAGCTAACAATAATTTTCCTTTAGTTTGGAGTGGGAGTCTGACACTACTAAGAGAACCAAAATTAAGACATTCCAACTCGGCACCTGTAGCTCAGCAGTTAGAGCACTGGCCACATACACCAGGGCGGTGAGTTTGAACCCAGGCCAGGTCTGCCAAACAACAGTGACAACTACAACCAAAAAGTAGCCGGGCATTATGGCAGGCACCTGTAGTCCCAGCTACTTGGAAGGTTGAGGCAAGTGACTTGCTTAAGCCCAAGAGTTTGAGGTTGCTGTGAGCTGTGACGCCAGGGCACTCTGAGGAGGACACACTCTGTCTCAAAAAAAAAAAAATTAAAATAAATAAATGAATTAAAACATCCCTTTCCAGTCATAGTAAGCAAATCACATCATTGTGAGTAAGAGGATGAAGAATATGAAACACATTCTGTTCCTATAGTGGGAGGATGTGTAGCCAGCTCATTCCATAGCAATAATAGACTACTAAGAAACAAGACAGGTGGCGCCTGTAGCTCAGCAGCTAGAGCACCAGCCACATACACTGGAGCTGGCGGGTTCGAATCCAGCCCAGGTCTGCCAAACAACAATGACAACTACAACCAAAAAATAGCCGGGCATTGTGGCATGCACCTGTAGTCCCAGCTACTTGTGAGGCTGAGAAAAGAGAATCGCGTAAGCCCAAGAGTTTGTGGTTGTTGTGAGATGTGATGCCATGACGCTCTACCGAGGGTGACATAATGAGACTCTGTCTCAAAAAAAAAACAAAAAAACAAAAAAAAACAATTGGATACCAGCCTGAGCAACAGCAAGACATGTCTCCAGTAAAAATAGAAAAATTAGCCAGGCATTGTGGTGGGCACCTGTTGTCTCAGCTACTCAGGAGGCTGAGGTAGGAGGATCACTTGAGCCCAAGAGTTTGAAGTTGCTGTGAACTATGAGGCGGCCATGGCACTTTACCCAGGGTGACAGAGTGAGACTCTATCTCAAAAAAAAATGTTAAGTTCATTTTATAACCCAGGATGTGGTCTGTTTTTGTATATGTCTTGTGGGCACTTGAAAATAATGTATATCCTGCTGTTGTCAAGCGTAATGTCCTATAAATATCAATGAGATCCTGTTGAGTGATGGCGTTAAGTGCTGTGCACTTGCTGGTTTTGTTTTAGTTTTTCTATCAATTGTTGAGAGAGAAGTGTTCAAATCTCCAAAATATTTGTAGATTCAACTATTTCTCCTTTCAATTATATCAGTTTTTTTTTTTTGAGTCAGAGTTTCACTATGTCACCCTCCGTAGAGTGCTATGGTGTCACAGCTCACAGCAACCTCTAACTCTTGGGCTTAAGCGATTCTCTTGCCTCAGTCTCCCAAATGGCTGGAACTACAGGTGCCCACTGCAATGCCTGGCTATTTTTGGTTGCAGTTGTCATTGTTGTTTGGCAGGCCTGGGCCAGGTTCAAACCCACCTGCCCTGGTGTATGTGGCTGGCACCTTAACCCCTGAGCTACGGGTGCCAAGCCAATTTTATCAGTTTTTGATTCAGAGATTTTGCAGTTCTATTATTTGGTGTATACACATTGAGGATTGCTCTGTCTTCTTGATAGACTGATCCTTTCATCATCTCTGTTTCTGGTAATTTTCTTTGCTCTGAAGTCTACTTTCTCTGATAATAATACAGCCACCCCTGCTTTAATTAGATTAATGTTTGCATGATTGATCTTTTTTCTTTCTTTCTTTTCTTTTTCTTTTTTTTGAGACAGAGTCCTACTATGTCACCCTTGGTAGAGTGCCGTGGCGTCTCAACCTCAAACTCTTGGGCTTAAGTGATTCTCTTGCTTCAGCCTCCCAAGTAGCTGGGACTATAGGTGCCCAGCACAATGCCCTGCTAGTTTTTGTTACAGTTGTCATTGTTGTTTTTAACTGGCCCGGGCTGGGTTTGAACTCATCAACTTTGGTGTATGTGGCTGGCTCGGTAACCACTGTGCTACAGGGGCTGAGCCCATAGATCTTTTTTCTTCTTTTTCTTTTCTTTTCCTTTTTTTTGAGGCAGAGCCTCAGGCTGTCGCTCTGGGTAGAGTGCCATGGCATCACAGCTCACACCAACCTCTAACTCCTGGGCTTAAGCGATTCTCCTGCCTCAGCCTCCCAAGTAGCTGGGACCACAGGTGCCCACCACAGTGCTCGGCTATTTTTTGTTTGTAGTTGTCATTGTTGTTTGGCAGGCCCGGGCTGGATTTAAACCTGCCAGCTCTGGTGTATGTGACTGGGGCCCTAGCTGCTAGAGCTACAGGCGCTGAGCCGATAGATCTTTTTCATCCTTTTACTTTCAACCTGCTGATATTGGTATAGCAGTGCCCTCTTATCTTAGTTTTGGTTTCTGAAAATATTAAATAAAAAATTACAGAAATGAACAATTCATAAGTTTTAAGTTGAGCACTGTTCTGAGTAATGTGATGAAATTTCACACATTCTCACCCTGTCCCACTGGGCTATGAATCACGCTTTTGTTCAGGGCACCAATGCTGTATATGCTACTTGTTAGTCACTTAGTAGCCATTTTAGTTATCAGATCAAAAAAACATAGTAGCTGGCTGTGGTGCTCATGCCTGTAATCCTAGCACTTGGGAGGCCAAGGTGGGTGGATTGCCTGAACTCACAGACTCAAGACCAGTCTGAGCTAGAGCGAGACCTCGTCCTTTAAAAATAGCCAGGCGTTGTGGCACACACCTGTAGTCCCAGCTACTCAGGAGGCTGAGGCAGGAGAATGAACTTGAGCCCAAGAGTTTGAGGTTGCTGTGAGCTATGATGCCACCGCACTCTACCAAGGGTGACAAAGTGAGACTCTGCCCCCTGCCCCCAAAAAAGCATAATATATATGTTTGGTTTGGTATTATGTACAGTTTCAACCATCCATGGGAGGATCTAGAACATATCCCTGAAGGGAGGGAACTACTATATTTTTGAAATGCGTTTTTTGTAGACAATCTATAGTTGGACCACATTTTTTCATCCACTCTGCCAATCTCCATTTTTTAACTGGTGTGTTAAGATCTTTACATTTAATAGATGAGTAGTCAAGCCTGCCATTTCATTTTTTTTTTAAAGAAAGTGTATTGTGGGCGGTGCCTGTGGCTCAAAAGGGTAGGGCACCGGCCCCATATGCAGGAGGTGGCGGGTTCAAACCCAGCTCCGGCCAAAAAAACTGCAAAAAAAAGAACGTGTCTTGCTATTTTGCCCAGGCTCATCTTGAACTCCTGGTCTGGAGTGATCCTCCTGCCTGAACCTCCCAAAATACTGAGATTACAGGTGTGAGCCAATGTACTGGGCCTATCTTGTTTTATCCTTACTGTTTTCTTTTTCCTACCTTCTTGTTTCATGAACATATTTCATAAGTTTCTTGAACATATTTTATAATTCCATTTTGACTTATCTATAGTGTTTCTTTCTGAGAAACACTATAGATAAGTGTTCTTTATACAGCTTATAAAAAGCTCTTTATACAGCTTTTTGAAAAGTCATGGTAGGCCAGGGGGTTGCTACCTGCTGCCTCATGTCCTGCTCTCAGGGGACAGCCGAGAGGTCACTAGCCTGACACTACCACAGCTGCCTTTCCTCATCGGCTATGCTAAGCACAGGGCCAGCCTGTGCACTTGCTGCCACCGGGGGTCAAGATGGGTGGTCAGTCCTGTGCCCGTGTCTGGCCCTGAGTCTGGGTGCTGCGCTGCTGCTGGGGGGGCCTGGAGTACGCACCCCAGGCACCCAGGAGCACAGCAAAGTATCCGGGAAGCTGACAGTGGAGAAGAACACCTCGGAACCCTCCTTAATCTGTCCCTTTAACCTAAGCCTCGCTGTCCATTTAAAGGTCTCTTTGAGATTTATTTATTACATTGTTCATCCATGTGTGTGAAAGTTTATTTTCCTCTTGCCCATATGCCTAAAAAGAGAAACTGGTTACAAATGCAAATAGTGGGATATTCTTTTGTAATTCAAACCTTGAAATGCTCTGTAGTGTTAAGCAACATCCCTCTTGCTTTGTGCTAAATAAACTTTTGAAAACAAAAAATAAAATAATAAAAAGTCACACTAGCTGTTACATTATCTATCCATCTGTGTCTCTGTATGCATGCATCTAGCTAATTTTTTTTTTTTTTGAGATAAGGTCTTGCTCTGTTGCCTAGAGCAACATGAGAGCAGTGGCATCATCATAGTTCATTGCAACCTCAAACTCCAGGGCTCAAGCAATCTTCCTGTCTCAGCCTCCTGAGTAGCTGGGACTACAGGGATGCACCACCAGGCCCAGCTTATTTTCGACTTTTTGTAGAGATAGGGTCTGTCGGGGTTTTCTGGCGGGTCTCAAACTCCTGGCCTCAAGTGATCCTCCCACCTCAGTCTCCTAAACCTCTGAGATTACAGGTGTGAGCCACTATGTCCAACCTCCATATGCATTTAGAACCACATCAGACAGTGTTATAATTTTGCTTCAGTCGTCAAACATAATTCAGAAAACTCAAGAGGAAAAGGTAAGTTTATTAAATTTATTAATATTTTTGCTTGCTATGTTCTTCTTTCCTTTCTGATGTTCCAAGTTTCCTTCTTTTATAGTTTCATTTCTGTTTAAAGAACATCCTTTAGCCATTCATTTTTAAATTTTGGGGACAGCACTCCCTTTGTTTGCACAGGCTGGGGTACAGTGGCATGATCATAACTCCCCATAACTTCATACTCCTGGGCTTAAGCAATCGCCTGCCTCAGGGCCCTATAACTAGCACTATAGGTATGTGCTGCCACACCTAGATAATTTTAAAAATATATTTTTTAGAGATGGGGTCTGGTTATTTTGCTGGTCTTGGACCACTGGACTCATGCAATCCTTTCACCTCCGCATTTCAAAGTGCTGAGATTCAGAAGTGAGCCACCACACCTGGCCAAAGGGGAACTGAGTAGAGCTGCTCAGGTGTGGACTACTGAGTGGATTTATTGGTTTATTTTTAGAGTCAGGGTCTCACTATATTGCCCAGGCTGGTCTTGAACTCCTGGCCTCAAGCAATCCTCCTGCCTCTGCCTTCCAGTGTGATAGGATTGCAGGTATGAACCACCGTACTGGCCTCAAATCCTTTTTCAATCCTGTCCTCTCTTCTTACCTTTTGGAATTCTGATGACAGGAGTGTTAGACATTTTCTTATAGTTCTATAGGTCCCTGAGACTATTCATTTTTGGTTTTAGTCTGTTTTTTCCTTGTTCCTGAGTTGGGTAATCTCTTTTTTTTTTTTTTTCCGTTTCACTGATTTTTCCTCTATCCTCTCTACTTTCTATTTTTTCCCATTTGTTTCAAGTGTGTTCGTGGAAGCATGTTTATCATAGCTGCTTTAAAATCTTTGTCAGATGTTAATATACCTGTTATCTCAGTGTTGGTATCTATCAATTTACTTTTTTCATTCGGTGTGAGATTTTCCTGTTTCTTGGTATGACAAGTGATTTTCTACTGAAATATGGCAATTTGGGGTAATATCCTCTGAGTTTTATTTAAACCTCTGTTTTAGCTGGCTTTCTTTGGCACTGCTCAGGTAAGGAAAGGGGTGGCATCCACTCCTTAATGCCAGGTTGGGGTGGAAGCTGGAACTCTCCACATCATTTTCATTGATGTTGAAAGGGGAGTTACCTTCAATGGAGATGAGAGTTCTGGCTTCTTACTCTGCCTTCCCTTGACACCATTCTTCTGGGGATGGGGGTGGGGGTGGGGAGAGGGTCAGTTGCTTCTCTACACCCAGGCAAGGACTGAAGTCTAGATTCCTCAGTCTTTGCTGGCATGTCTGGGAGTGGGGCCACATGTTTTTTGCCTCCCTGTAATCTTTAGCTGCTGTAGAATGGCTATTGTCTAAACGGTCTTTATATTGCTAAATTGCCTCTTTCCCTTGGGAACAGAGAGTAAGCTTTCAGACGGGCTTTTTTGTCTATATGCCTATTAGTGTTTGGGGGCTGTTGCCTTCATCACCTAGTATGGGATGGATATATGGGGCAAAAAGAAAACGGTCACTTTACAGTTCCCAAGTTCCCTAAGCCAGCTGGTTTTCTTCTCTCCACCTTCCATTGTCTTCTAATGTTTGTTTTACAGATACTGTTCAGGGTCTTCAGTCATACTTAGCAGGAAAAATAGGGAAACTATATTCATTTTTTATCTCCCCAGAAGCTGAGCTATCTCTAGTGACATACTTTTCATTACTGTACTTTGATATTATGTTTTGACATTTGGTAGGAACCCCTCCTTTACTAGTTTTTTCCAAAAAATGGTCTTAATGTACTGAGCTTCCAGATGAACTTTAGACTCAGTATTTCAAATGCTTTTTTAAAAAATCCCATTGCGGCTCAACGCCTGCAGCTCAATGGCTAGGGTGCCAGCCCCATACACCAGAGCTGAAGGGTTCAAATCCAGCCCAGGCCTGCCCAACAACAATGACAACATCAACCAAAAATAGCCGGGCGTTGTGGTGGGTGCCTGTAGTCCTGACTACTCGGGAGGCTGAGGCAAAAGAATCACTTAACCCCAAGAGTTGGAGTTTGCTGTGAGCTGTGATGCCACAGCACTCTACCCAGGGCAACATAGTGAGAATCTGTCTAAAAAAAAAAAAAAATCCCATTGGGATTTTGATTAGGATTATATTGAATTTAGAAATTAATTGGAAAGCTATATCTACTACATTGGAATATTGAGTCATTCCATCTAAAACCAAGGCCTCTTTATAGGTTATTCGTGCTGTATTTTATGTCTTACATTAAAGATTCATAGTTTTCTTGAAACTTCTTATTACATTTATTTACACATAGCTAGAGCTTTTTATTATAAATTGGATATTGTTAACTAGCAATTTCTAATCAGTAGTTTTTTTAATCAATAATTATTGATGTCTACAGAGCCATAGGTTTCTGTATATTTATCGTATATCTGCCACTTTACTCTATCTTTTCATTAATTATTCCAGTGACTGTTTTTTTCCCTCTACTGAGCATCCCCTTAACCCACACTCTTCTGGTCCCAGCTACGGGGGTGACTATGTAATTCAGTACACAGCATCCCGTGCTCCTGGATGGAAGGTGGGCACATGACTCAGGACAAACCAATCAAATACCTTCCTGGGATGTTTATGTCTATAGTTGACCAGGACAAAGCTCATTTCTTCTCTGATTACAGAGTTGGCAGATGTAATCCTGGATGCCACTGGTAGCTAATGTTTTCTAACTGCATAGGGAAAGACACTTTAATTTGGCAAGTGATAAGGCTGAAACAGAGTATGAAGACAAAATAACTGAGAGAGAGGGAGAAACTAACAGTATTTGGTCCCTGTTTCTTTCTTTTTTTTTTTTTTTTTGAGACAGAGCTTCAAGCTGTCACTCTGTATAGAGTACTGTGGCATCACAGCTCACAGCAATCTCCAACTCTTGGGCTTAAGTGATTCTCTTGTCTCAGCCTCCCAAGCAGCTGGGATTACAGGTGCCTACCACAACACCCGGCTACTTTTTGGTTGATGTTGTCATTGTTGTTTGGCAGGCCCGGGCTGGATTCGAACCTGCCAGGTCAGTATATGTGACTGGCCCCTTAGCTGCTTGAGTGACGGGCACTGAGCCTTGGTCCCTGTTTCTAATGTACCTCTGCCTTCTCCATCCCATGAGACAATGAGCCTTCTTGTCTAAATTAACTTAATTTGAGTGGGGTTGCTTTATTTGCAACTAAAAGAATCTTGACATTACAGGACTGATACAAGAAGTGAGCTGTTATAAGCAACAGAATTTGAAAGGTAGGGCAGCGCCTGTGGCTCAGTGGGTAGAGCACCGGCCCTATATACCGAGGGTGGCAGGTTCAAACCCAGCCCTGGCCAAACTGCAACAAAAAATAGCCAGGCGCTTTGGCAAGTGCTTGTGGTCCCAGCTGTTCAGGAGGCTGAGGCAAGAGAATTGCCTAAACCCAGGAGTTGGAGGTTGCTGTGAGCTGTGATGCCATAGCACTCTACTGAGGGCAACAAAGGGAGACTCTGTCTCTAAAAAAACAATGAATTTGAAAGGTGGACCTGGCTAAGTATGGAATACAATGTAAAAACTCTCTTTCCAAACTAGGAAGATAATTATCGTCATGGTAATGGATCAGCTGGTTTAATCCTCTTCTGTCCTACCTTTGGACTCAGATTATGTGCCTAATGGTGCTGAAATTTTGCAGACTTTGCCAGAAAGATATTAGATATAATTGAATGTGATATATTTCTTGTGGTCTTAAGTATGATGCTACAAGATAACAAAAATCTTTCTTTTAAGTTGAATCATCAGAGGAGTTTGGATAATTAGCTTTGTTAAGAAGGATCAAATCTGTTTCTGAGGCCAATGTTCTGAGACCACTAAGAAATAGTTGTGGGGCTCAGCGCCTGTGGCTCAAGTGGCTAAGGCGCCAGCCACATACACCTAAGGTGTCGAGTTTGACTCCAACCCGGGCCCGCCAAACAACAATGACAGCTGCAACCAAAAAATAGCCAGGCATTGTGGCGGGCATCTGTGATCCCAGCTACTTGGGAGGCTGAGGCAGGAGACTTGCTTGAGCCCAGGAGTTGGAAGTTGCTGTGAGCTGTGATGCCACAGCACTGTACCCAGGGGGACAGCTTGAGGCTCTGTCTAAAAAAAAAAAAAAGAAAGAAATAGTTGTGGACTGTCTGTAACTATAAAAGTTGAATTTTATTTTCTATGCTAAAGTCAGGAGGGGCCAGAGGAAATGATCAATTATTATTATTATCATTTTTTTGCAGTTTTTGGCCAGGGCTGGGTTTGAACCCACCACCTCTGGCATACGGAGCCGGCGCCCTACTCTTTTGAGCCACAGGCGCTGCCTGAAGCAATCAATTATGGTACAATTATTCATAATCTATTTTTTGTTTTTGTTTGTTTGTTTTCTCTCTGTTCCACTTCCACAATGTTGGATAACTCCCCTCAGAGTCTCAAGAGGCCTCATGGCAGACAGCAGCTCCTGGGACTTCTAGCTTTCTTATTCAACACCAACAGAGCAGAGCAAGTCTTTGTCTTGGCATTCCCAGCAAAAGTCCTGTGACTCACTCTGCTCCAGGTGCTGCAGATCACGTGCCCATCCCTGTGTGATCATTTTGACTGAGGAGGTGGGAATGTACTGATTGGCATGCCCCCAGATTTGGGGGTAGAAACAATCCCAGATTAAGTACCCTGGCCGAGAATGGGATGGGAGAATTGGTTCTTCATAAGCAATTCAAGGTTTCTATTCCAGAAAGGAGCATAGAAGGCGAGCCCCAGATGTTCCAAGGAAGAACATCAACCTAAGGCCTGTATCAGTGATTCTCAACCTGTCTAATGCTGTGACCCTTTAATACAGTTCCTCATGTTGTGGTGACCACCAACCATAAAATTATTTTCGTTGCTAATTCATAACTGTAATTGTGCTACTGTTATGAATTGTAATGTAAATATCAGATATGCAGGATGTATTTGCCTTATTACAAAGGGGTTGCAACCCACAGGTTGAGAACCACTGGCCTACATGGATGGTCAAAGCCTCCAGACATGTTGCTAAGAGAAGGAAACCACCAAATCCAAGTTCAGAATCAAATTTCATGACTGGGCAAGATATCTGGCATTGGTTACTTGAACATGGCATCCCCAGAATTGAAATGGCAGACAGCCCACGAGGATTTAAGGGAGGTGTGTCGTCAGAAAAACCCTGAGCCAGGCAAATGGGGGTCACCAGTTGCTCAGCCCTGAGATCTTTCCAACTCTAAGTTTGCCAACAGGCAGTGGGCACTTCAGCAGGACTTTATACTCCTCCCAGGCCTGGCCATGCAGAACAGAAGATGATTTAAATCTCGGTAGGGGGTCACAACTACAATCAGATTTTCTATGAAATGACTGATTTCACTATCAGAGAAGTGAGTCCTTGCAGGTTATTCCTAGTATGGAAAATGTACTCCAAGCAGGACAGGACCCATTGGGTCCCCTCTCACTCCCTGGTGGGTTACACCTGTAAGAGGTAGGTATGTGTCCCTCAAGCTTTTCCTCCATCCAAGCAAGTACAAATATACATCTAAACTATAAATTTGAGTAAAATTCAAAATTAAAGTCTCCCTCTATCAATTCTTCTGGTCTTTCCATAATGCTAAAAAATATATTTACATCTCTATGCCTTACGTCTCAAGTTTAAGCAGTATACTTTGACTCCTTATAATGTAAGATGATGACTTTAGCCTCTTTTTCCAATCCCTACCAGTCACATTCTTATTTACTTCTTCTATTATTTACTTTTAGGAACTTAAATAATATATTTCAACAACACCTATTTCCTGACTACATTTTGGATTGTTGCCTATACAGAAACAATTTTGTTTTATTCTCATACTTGTTTTTTTTGAGATAGAGTCTTACTTTGTCACCCTCGGTAAAGTGCTATGGCATCATAGCTTATAGCAACCCCCAACTCTTGGGCTCAAGTGATTTTCTTGCCTCAGCCTCCTGAGTAGCTGGGACTACAGGTGCCTGCCACAATACTGGGTTATTTTTTAGAAGTGGGGGGGGGTCTCACTCTTGCTCAGGCTGGTCTTGAACTCGTGAGCTCAACTGATCCACCTGCCTCAGCCACCTAGAGTGCTGGGATTACAGGTGTGAGCCACCGTGCCCGGGCTATTCTCATACTTGATTGATACTTTGGCTGGGTATAATTTCCTCTCAATATCAGTTAGGATTAAGTTTAGCTATAAATAAGAAATTCAAAATAGCAGTGGCTTAAACAAGCTCATTTTTTTTTCTTTCTCATGTTAAAGGCTCTAGGGGACTAGGCTCCTTCCAGTTTTCTGTTGTGCCACACTTAAGGGGTGCCCCTTGTCCTCATAGTCCAAGGTGGTGGCTTTCTGGGCAGCAGAAGAGAGGAAGGTGCAGAGAAGGAAGGAACAGTCAATACTTAAGTCATGTGGCCACACTTCACTTCAGTGGAGGCCATACATGTAACCTTTATTCTGGAAGGCCATGTGTCCAGCTAAAAATTCAAGGTTCCCTCACTAAGGAAGAATGGGAGAACAGGTATTCAGAACAACTATTAGCCTTAAGGTAACGGCTGCCCTTTGGAGGTTTGGCTTCACCTCCTTCTTGCACAAGGAATTGCTCATGGGGGATCAGCTGAGAGACTGATTTTCCTTTTACCTTTGTAGGGACTCTCTTCTTTTCCCTGGAGTTTGCAAATGAGAGGGAATCAGTGATACAGAGTGCTTGGGACCTGAGCACCCAGTTTTCCCACAATTCACCGCAGATCTGTGCTTGTTCTCTCACTCCCTGCTCAGAGATGCAGACAATGTGGATGTTCTCCAGCTCTGATTCGCCTTGAAGGACAGCAATCTCCTGTGGGTTTAGCTACTGTCCACTGGGATGAACATGGGCACTCCTGGTGGCCTTGAGTCCTGAGTAGCAGTCCCATCAGTCCCTGCAGCTCCTCTTTCAGTCCTCTAGAGTGTCACAGTATCCTTCCCAGTTATGTGAACCAACAAAGTCTCTTTTTGTTGAAGTTCGTTTGAGTGTTTCTGTTGCTTGCGACTAAGAGCTGTAATAGAGAACTCCATAAAAGCTGAATGAAGACAAATCTCACAAGATCTCACTCATATGTTGGAGCTAAATATTAAAAACAATTTATCTCATGGAGATAGAGAGTAGCATGACAGTTACAGAGGCTGGGAGAGAAGGGATAAAGTGGGAGTGGTTAATGGGTGCAAAAACATAGATAGTTATATCAAATGAACAATATTCCATAGGACAACAAAGTGACTATAGTCAACAATAAGTTAAGGTACACTTTAAAATAATGAAAAGAGTGGAATTAGAATGTTTCTTTCTTTCTTTCTTTTTTTTTTTTTTGAGACAGAGCCTCAAGCTGTCCTCCTGGGTAGAGTGCTATGGCTTCATTGCTCACAGCAACCTCCAACTCCTGGGCTCAAGCGAGTCTCCTGTCTCAGCCTCCCAAGTAGCTGGGACCACAGGAGCCCACCACAACGCCCGGCTACTTTTTGGTTGTAGCCATTATTGTTGTTTGGCGGGCCCAGGCTGGATTCGAACCCGCTACCTTAGGTGTATGTGGCTGGCGCCTTAGCCGATTGAGCCACAGGCGCCGAGCCTTTTCTTTTTTTTTTTTTTTGAGACAGAGTCTTACTTTGTCGCCCCGGTGGAGTGCCAGAGCATCATAGCTCATAGCAACCTCAAACTCTTGGGCAAAAGTGATTCTCTTGCCTCAGTCTCCTGAGTAGCTGGGACTATAGGCACCTGCCACAATGCCCGGCTATTTTTAGAGCCGGGGTCTGGCTCTTGCTCAGGCTGATCTCGAACTCCTGAGCTCAAGCAATCCACCCACCTCAGCCTC
>CAUYQV010124734.1:0-18878 GCA_963574575.1 Galagoides demidoff
AATCTAGCCCGGGCCACCAAACAACAATGACGGCTGCAACCAAAAAATAGCTGGGTGTTGTGGTGGGCGCCTGTGGTCCCAGCTACTTGGGAGGCTGAGGCAGGAGACTCACTTGAGCCCAGGAGTTGGAGGTTGCTGTGAAGCCACAGCACTCTACCCAGGGGGATAGCTTGAGGCTCTGTCTCAAAAAAAAAAAAAAAGTTCTATTTTATAGTTTTTTACCCAAAATATTTGAACTTATTTTTTTCTAAGTATCTACAGAATTGAGATATATAATAACTTAATTCCATTCAAATGACAACACTGTCCTCCTTATCTACCCCTAGCTCTGTGTACCTTATGTTAGCCAGTTTTTTCTGGGTTTAAAAAAACAGGATTATTGATGTAATTCACATACTGTACAGTTTACCTATCTAAAGTGTACAATTCAGTGGCTCTTAGGATATTCACAAAATTGTATTATCAGTACAATAAACTTTAATACAATTTTGCATCATCCCCCCGAAGAAATCATATACTTTGTTTCTCATTTCACCTCAATTTCTCCCCCTACCAGCCCAAGCAGTTACTAATCTATCTCTATAAATTTGCCTATTTTGGACATCTCGTGTAAATGGAACCCTATGGTATATGGTCTTCTTTGTGTGGCTTCTTTGATTTACCATATTACTTTTAAGATTTCTTTGTGTTATAGCCAGTAATCGTAATTTTTTTTTGGCCAAATCTGTTATGTAGAGAGATGTACCACATACTAGTTACCCTTTTACCAATTGATGGACATCTGGGTTTCTACCTTTTAACTATTATGAGTAAGCTATTAAGGACATTTACATACAGATTTTGAGTAGACATGTATTTTTGTGTTTATTGGATATATTCCATGATCTTGAAATGAAATTGCTGTCATCACATGGTAACTTTCTGTTTGATTGTCTGAGGAACTTCCATGCTATTTTACAAGGTGTATGTGCCATTTTAAAATCCCTGAAAACTTTCTGAAAAAAAATTAGCTATGCCTGGTGGCTTATGCCTGTAATCCTAGCACTCTGGGAGGAAGAGGCAGGTGGATCACCTCAGCTCAGGAGTTCAAGACCAGCCTGAGCAAAAATGAGACCCCCATCTCTGCTAAAAATAGAAAAACTAGCTGGATGTTGTGGTGGGGACCTGTAGTCTCAGCTACTGGGGAGGCAGAGGCAAGAGGATCACTTACACCTGAGAGTTTGAGGTTGCTGTGAGCTGTGATGCCATGGCACACTACCCAGGGTGACAACTCTGTCTTAAGAAAATTAAAAAAGAAAAAATGATTTCTTAGGAATCATACCTTGGCATTTGTCTTAAATTTCTTACCCATATCACTGAGGAACTCTGTAGACTTCTCAAAGTCTTCTCTTAAATTTTGTCACACTATTTCTTCATGTTATTTTTTGTATCATTTACCTTCTTGATTTATTTTTCATTTTCCTGGAGATACCTCCTCAAGTAATTGTTTTTTAGAAAGGGCTTGAAGGTGGGGAGAGGTGGCTCTCACATCTGTAATCCCAGTACCCTGGGAGGCCAAGGCAAGAGGATTCCTTACAGTCAGGAGTTTCAGACCAGCCTAAACAAGAACAAGACACCATCTCTATTGAAAATAGAAAAATTAGCTGGGTATCATGGCAGGTGCCTGTAGTTCCAGCCACTTGGAAGGCTGAGGCAGGAAGATTGCTTCAACCCAGGAGTCTGAGGCTACTGTGAGCATAGGCTGACCTAGCCCTGGACAGTAAATAAGACTCTTTGTCCCCCCACCCCTCCCCCAACACACACAAGATTCAAAAGTGGTAAACTTTTTGAATCCTTGCATATCCAGTAACATCTTTCTTCTACTTTATACTTTCTTAATAATTTGGTATTAAAATTATAGGTCTTAAATTTTCTTTTCATTAATTCTTTGAAAATATTAATTTTCTTTTCATTAATTCTTTGAAAATATTGTTCCATTGTCTTCTAGTAACCAGTGTTGTGAATAAGAGAACTGATGGTCTGGTAGTCAGTCCCTAGACAGGCTAGTTAGGCACAACAAGTCCTAGGCCTTGTCCATTCATGAAAGCACATTCTCACTTACTTAGTTGCAGCAAGCCTTGCGTGAATGATGCCTTGTGCAATTTGTTACATTGCCTATGAGACTGTTGAAAGACGCCACTGGTGGTGTAGCAAGAAATTGTAGATAGAACAGTGTTGTTAACATAGAGGTGAAATGACTTATGAAAGGCAGTTTTGCAATTGTATAAGGTAATTATACTGCAGTTTCTTCAGGTTGATGTGGTTGGGAGTAAAAGAAGATTGTTAAGGCCTCACCTGGAGTTTCCTGAGTCCTCCTGGGATCTCTCCCTGGGCAAACAGAATGTCCTCACCCCAACATAGGAGGAATCAGGAAGGTGGGAAGCCCTTCTCAGAACAGCTCTAGCCTGATGTTCCTGGCTAAAGATATGTCCTCTGCAAATTATAGTACATAACTATAACTTGCATGATATTTAAGTCTGAGGGTGTGTTTTTACTGGGCTTCAAATCCACCACTCTGTGGGAATCACGGTCTGGGTTTTTTTTTTCCCCTCCCTAAAGCTTTTGGAATTTTCTCCTTATCTCTAGGGAAATATAAAGATATCTTTATATCGGTCTTGATACCACTGTGTCTAGAAGGGCATTCTTTGTCTTACTCCCCCGTTATTAGGAGCTCTTTCTTGTTAAAATGTAGCTTCAGCACAGAAAAAATTTTTATATTTCTTGTATCAGTTCTTTGTTTTCTTCTTTAAAGGAATCTTAATTTAATCCAGGAGTCCAATATCGATTAAACTATCTTCAGTATCTCCTAATTTTTCTTTTACACTTTGTTCTTTGCACAGAGTATAATTTTCTAGGGAAATTACACTTTCGGTTCCAATTCAGATTTTCAGTTGAATATGCTCTGCTATCAACCCATTTATTAAGTTTTAATTCTAACTTTGATAGTTTTAATTCCCAACAATTCATTCTAAAATTTCTATGTCATAGTCTGGTTTCTATTTTGTTAAATTCTTTTGAGGATCTTGAATCTGTATTCTTTGTTGAGTCTGTTTGCATCTCCTATGCTGTTTTCCTCAATCTTTTGGTGATTCATGGTTATGCCTTTATAATTGTAGGTGAGATGGCTGGAGCCTGTACTCCAGCAGTGAATATAGGACCTGCATCTGGTGTTTTTCAGGGGAAGGGAAATATCAGTGGAGGTTAGGGGAAAAGCATAGTGGAGCTGCACCCGGCTTTCCTGTGGCAAGTGCAAATAGCTTTATACTGGGGACTCTTTCTAGAGGTAACTGCTGGAGGGGATGAGGCAGAGAGAATGATTAACTTATCTGCTTCTTTTAAATTTACTCTTTTGCTGATTACACCAGTTCATTCCTTCTCCAGCTTCTGTTGTTACCTCTCTTATCTTTGACTTAACTGAGGGTCTGCTTGGAAACTTGCCTTTTTGATATGTCCTCCATTTTCCAGTTCAGAACTGAAGACTGGAAACCTGGCTGCTTATCATTAGTTCCTTCCAAAGTGCCTCTCAGCAATCTCCAGCTGCTCTGCCCTGCTCTTGCTGTTCTTTCTAGCTTTTCAGCATTACTCTGTGTTTTGTAATTATTTTGTTTGTGTGTGTGTCTGGGTCATTTCAGTGGGATTTAGGAAGGATAAAGAGGTGAGCATATAGGCCTAGTTAGCTACAGAGGTGTTCAGTTGTTTTACTTATAGATACTTTTAATGTATATAAAAAATACTGACTTTTCTGTGTTGTGAATATTTTTTCCAACCTATCATTCCTTTGTTTTATTTATAGTGATTTTATTTACAAAATCTAAAGTTTATCTTCAAATCTGTCTTATTTTTTTCTCGCTTTGGGAGTCATGCTTAGAAAGTACTATCTCAGTAGCAAAGCTAAATATAATTAATTATACATTAATATTTAATTATATATAGGTCACTACAAGTTTTGAGACAGACTGTGTTATGGTCCATTATTTCACTTCCAAGAAAGACAGTTGACTGTGTCCTTTCTGATGTACACATGCAAATCTCAACTTGCTTGGTTTAACGGAACGGTGTTACTAGGAGGACTTCCTTTTACGTTCCTTGATTTTTGTGTTATCTCAAAACTTTGGTAGTGACCCATGTATTGTTCTTTAGGTATTTTAAATTATTGAACTTTAATATTGAAATTTATTTTAACGGAAGGTATAAATTTGGGCTTTAACCATATCTTCAAATGTCTATTCAGTTGTCCTAACATTTTATATTCATAAATTCATTCTTCACTCACATATCTGGATTGCTTCCTTTTTTTCATTTACTTAATTCTTGTATCTATTTGGGTTTGACACTACACTTTCTAATCTCTTCTCTTTGTTCCTATTTTTTTGTTTGTTTGTTTTTTGTAGAGGTAGTCTCACTTTATTGTCCTTGGTAGAGTGCTGTGGCATCACAGCTCACACCAACCTCAAGCTCTTGGGCTTAAGCGCGATTCTCTTGCCTCAGCCTCCTGAGTAGTTGGGACTATAGGCACCCGCTACTACACCTGGCTATTTTTTTGTTGCAGTTTGGCTGGTGCCAGGTTTGAACCTGCCACCCTCAGTATACGGGGCCCTACCCACTGAGCCATAGGTGCCACCCCCATGTTTTAATGTCGATTAAACATTAGTTTAAGTTTTAGAATTCATTTTAATATCTGATAGGGTAATCCACCTCAGCGGTGAGTTTTAGAAAGTTTTTTTTCCCCTGTTTTCACATGTTTATTCTTCAAGTTGACTTTCAGAAGTCTTTTTTTTTTTTTTTTTTGAAACAGAGCCTCAAGCTGTCCCCCTGGGTAGAGTGCCATGGCATCGCAGCTCACAGCAACCTCCAATCCAACTCCTGGGCTCAAGTGAGTCTCCTGCCTCAGCCTCCTAAGTAGCTGGGACCACAGGCGCCCACCACAACACCCAACTATTTTTTGGTTGAAGCTGTCACTGTTGTTTTGGTGGCCTAGGCTGGATTCAAACCCACCACCTTAGGTGTATGTGGCTGGCGCCTTAGCCACTTGAGCCACAGGCATGGAGCCTCAGAAGTCTTTTTTTGAGACAGAGTTTCACTGTCTCCCTTGGTAGGCATAACAACTTACAGCAACTTCAAACTCTTGGGCTCAAGTGATTCTCTTGCCTCAGCCTCCCAAGTAGCTGGGACTACAGGCACCTGCCAGAACAACCAGCTATTTTTTAGAGGCGAGGTCTTCTCTTGCTCAGGCTGGTCTCAAACTCATGAGCTCAGGCAGTCCACCCACCTCGGCCTTGCAAGTGTTGAAATTACAGGCGTGAGCCACCATGCCCTACCCATTATATTGGGTTTTTATGTAATGCAGTAGGTTAATTTTGGGAGAAAGGGATTCATACTACTCTAGTTCCTAAGAGGAAAACTCCTCAACTGTGTTCCTCTGTCTCAGGTTATGTTTTAGGATTGACTCTCCAGCTCTTCAAGGTCTCTCCTGGTCTACAACTGTGAGTTTCACAGTATAAATTAATAACACATAGCTGGTTTATTCCATCATCAAAAACGTGTTGAATGTTTGCTGTGCTAGAATCTGTCCAGCCCTTAGAATACAGTGGTAAATAACATCTTTATATTTTTATTTAAACCAATGATCAACAAAAGGATGTAAGACATGAAAGGAATACTCAGGTAGATATTAAATCATGGTAGGAAAAAACCTCAGGTTTTCAAATTTGAGCTGAAATTCAAGAGGTATTTATTCCCTGTAGGGCTTTAGTCCTTTATTCACCTCAGGGAGAGCGTTTAAACTAAAACTTAACAGATAAAATTACAATTTGTTTCTTTTTTTGCTGAGATTTATTACTAGTGCTACTTCCAAGAAGGTCGTAGTGCTTTTTCTTAGATAAACGTTCTACCATTTAAAGGATTTTCACATTTGTCATCTCACTTGATCCTAAGCCAGCCCCAGGTTGTGGGGAATCCCTCCTTTCTTTGATTTCCGTTTCTAGTTGAGCCATGACTTGAGGAAATAGTTTCAGAATCATATATGAGTGAGTCAGCCACACCCTTGTAGAGTGCAGATTGAAACAAATCCCATCTAATTCCTTTTCCTCTTCCATACCCACCCATGAGATCCGTGTTACCAGCCCAGTAGTATCTCCCTTCCATGAAAAAGTAGAATAGAATGTCCATTGTCTGGGTCAGGGTTCAGTTAATACCAATCCAGTCTGCCTGGTTGAAGCAGGAAGGGATTTATTATGCATCATTAGATGGCTTCGAAATTTTTGGAAGGATTGGAGGAGCAGGCTCTCAGCCGAGCTCCCAGAAGCACCTTATGGAATCATGCCACAGAACTGGCCTGTCGTCAGCAGGAGGGTAAGGAAGCAGCTGTCACATCTTCTGGGTCCTGGACTTCTCTTGTCTCCATTGTGACACCTGGAACCAAATGAGTGCCCCCTAACTTGCCTCTCAACACTATGAAGCCAGGAAGGGGACACTGGGATGTTAGTTATAGCTGCCATAGAAAAGCCCATGCCTCCCTGGCTGTGTCTGCTGGTGGGAGCACAGAAGCAGCCCGAGCACGTGCTGGGGCCATGATATATCGTCTTTTGCCTTGTAAAGTCTAGGATAGGCATGTCTACTGGAGCTACATCATCACGTGTGGAGCCTGAGCCGTCATCAGGCTTTCTATTTGTTAGTAAGCACTGTGGCGCACCGCCAGGGGCTATGTTGAGTAGGATGGATCCATGTGTGGTAGTTACTACATTCACTTTCATTGATTTCTGGCTGGGTCACCACTGGAGGTGAAAGGCTACGTGAGATTTGTTGTGCTTCTAAAATATTCTAAGGACTTGGCCTTTTTTTGGTTAAGACACATATTTGATTTCTAGCCAGGTGACCTTGCACAGCTGACCTAATATTTCCTGAACTTCTATCTAAAGGGAGTGCCCCAAAATGTATGCACATTTTAAGAAAGGAAAAAACTATATTAAAATTGTAATAATGTATACCAATAATGTTTGTTATCTTGTGTGTATTGTATCTTGTATCTCTTGTAATATAGAAATCAAATGTGATAGAAGTATTACAATATAGTTTTTTTCCTTTCTTAAAATGTATATACATATTTTTGGCACCTTCTGTATAATGATGAGAAAGGTAATGATGGTGTCATATGTTAGCAGAAGACAAAGTAATGTAAAATACATGCCAGTCTTGGTAAATATTAGTTTGTCTCTTAGGTAATGTTGGTTTGTTTCTTCCTTCCCTCAGCAGGTAGATTAATTCCGCTTGGACTGGGCCTTATTTGGAATGAGTAGCCATAGCTCAGCCTCTAGTCAGTTTTCACACAGCTAGCAATGGGTGCAAGCATAGAATTTATCCTTTCTGGTGTGTACTAGGGTTAGGCTTAGAAGCACACCTTTAGGGTGACACCTGTAGCTCAGAGGGTAGGGCGCTGGCCACATACACCGAGGCTGGCGGGTTCGAACCCAGCCAAGGCCAGCTAAAAACAACTTCAATAACAACAACAGAAAAAGGCTGGGCATTGTGGCGGGCACCTGTGGTCGCAGCTGCTTGGAAGGCTGAAGCAAGAGAGTGCTTAAGCCCAAGAGTTTGAGGTTGCTGTGAGCTGTGATGCCACGGCACTCTACTTAGGGCAACAGCTTGAGACTCTGTCTGAAAAAAAAAGAATCATACCTTTAACGAAGGAAAGCTCAAAAGCTATAGACACAATCTCATTTTAACTTTTAACGTGAAGAGTTCATTTAGCCTTTGTGGAAGATAAGTGGAATGATCTGGCTGCAATCACTCATGATGCCAGCTCTGTAGATGCAGTGGGAAGATTCCATTCATTGGTGTTTCCTGTAGACTTTATTCAAAGAAGGCCTGAAAAGCCACAGGGTGTTCAGTTTTTCAAAGGCTTGAGTTTAATGACCTCTGTTGGCAAACATGGAAGCTCTGACCTCGTTCCTTATCTTGCCTTGCCCTTCCCTCCATCTATCCAAAATCTAATTATAATAAGTGCCACTTTCTGGGGGAAAAAAGAAGTCAGAGAAAGACATCTTTATTATTTATTTATAACCTCCCTTGCTTCCAGAAAGGGCTAGAGACAGGACAGCAATCTTTAAATGAGCTTCTAAAGGATCCAACAAGAAATCTACATCTACCAAGTATTGGAAAACATCAAAGATCAGTTTAGAAAAAGAAACACTTGACCTGAAGCACTAAACCTTGAGCGGCTTGAGGGGGCTTCTCCAACACGTCACTTTAGACATGAAGCAGTTGGGTTGCCTGACACCGTGCCCAGCGGTCAGAAGGAAACAGTGTTGAGGACTTGTCAGCTAATCTCCCTTCAAATTCAGGTTTACTTTAGTGGGGAAAACAGATTTGTGTGCTCTGAGGATCTGACCTTCTTTTGGTTGCACAGGCCCAGAATTTCCTTAGAGATGAGATGTTTGAGGAAATCTATAATAGCTGTGCTTAATATTCTACCAGCTTATACTTTGGAAATTACGTCTGAGATTCCTTTAACTGTGCTATGAATCTTGAGCAGGTTTCCTTTGCATTCACGTTTCAAATCGTGACTAATTGTTCGTTCTGTCCTGGGAAGCTAATGTTGGATTTCCTTTCACTTCCCTTTATGTGATTAGGTTGATTTTTATGAAAGGTAGAACATCAAGGCCCAGTTAACAAGGTCACACTGGTTAATACCGGGCTGGCTTCAAGAGCTCAGATGGGAGTTGACACTACATTTCCAGTCTCCTAAGGTACTAGGAAAGGTCAGGCCACAAGGGTTCAGCGGCTGACTTGCGTGACTGAAGTGAGGAATTCCTTCTGCGTGCCCCTGGAAGTAAGATTCCTTTCTTTTTTCACTAAACTGTTCTTGTGTGAAATATCATTCATGACTAAAGCACATATACAATTTAAATCGTAACAAAACAAGTAACTATATAACAACTGGGTTTAACCATATTTTAGACACCCTTGTGTAGGCTCTGCCCTCTTCTACGTAGGTAACCACCGTTCTGATTTTGTTTTTCTTTAAGGATATGTGTATTTTGCATTTCATAAACTTCAAAATGACAAAGGGGCGGCGCCTGTGGCTCAAAGGACTAGGGCGCCGGCCCCATATACCAGAGGTGGTGGTTTCAAACCCAGCCCTGGCCAAAAACTGCAAAAAAAAATAAAAATAAAAATAAGACAAAGGATTTGAACAAATTTGTTCTTCAAAGAAGGTATACAAATGGCTAACAAGCACAGGAAGAGACGCTCTATGTTGTGTCTTCAGGGAAACACAAACCCCAGTGTGATGGAGCTTTGCACTTGACAGAACGTTGAATCACGTGGTACTTTCTTCTATGAGTGACTTCTTCAGTTCATCATTGAGCATTTTTCACGTTGGTATATGTAGCTGTTGTTCCTTAACTTTTAAAGTTGTATCATATTTCATTTTATGAATGTACTATAATTTATCCCTTCTGTATTGATGGTTTTCTGGATCAATTAATTTTTCCTTAAGTATTTCTCATTGTCTTTCTTCTGTTTGGAAGTATCCTCTGTCCTGTTAGTAGATTCTCTAGATTTTAGTAGATTAACACACATACGTAGGCTATCATACAGGCTAAAATTAATTAGTGTAAAATACCCTGCTCCTAAACAAATACAAGAACCTCAGAACTCTCAGACAACATCTTTTACAATTTATATTTTCTGGTTGTTCTAACTACTTCTCTACCTATAAGTGAGGCATTATAATTGTTCTATACACGCCACAGGTTAGCGTCACCCCCAGAGTTCTCTGATATCTTTGCTTATTGTTCCTTCTTAATCTCAGCCCTCCCATCTGTTTTTATTTTTCTGAAAATCTTCTTCTTCCTCTTTCTTGAAAACTCATTACACAGGTTATAGAATTCTAAACTGACAGTTATTTTTGTCTCCATGCATTGTTGGTTTCCATGGTTGCTATCGGAGTTGGCGCTCAAATTGCAAGTTGCCATTCCTTTTTAATTCAGCTACTTTTGTTGTTAAAATTTTCTTTGTTTAAAGCAACTTCATTATGATATGTGTAGCTGAGGATTTCTTTTTATTTATCCTTGGGTTTTATTGGGATTCTTAGATCCAATTATTGATCTTTCAATTATATTGGAGGGCCAGACTATGGGCCCTGGGATGAGTCGCCTGCTAAGCTGTTATCTCTTGAAATATTGGGAATAATGTCATTCCCATTTTATTTCATCTACTTCTGAAATTCTAATATGTGTTAGATCCTGAGACTCTATCTTCCATGTCATTTTAAACTGATAATTTCCAATTCTGGGTTCCTGGGCTGCATTTTCATTATTATTTCTGTATGTTTAATTTTAGTAACTCTTTGACTGTTTAGTCCATCCATTGAATTTTTATTTTAATTCTCTTGTATTTCTAGACATTCTTTAACTTTTTCAGATCTACTACATTCTTTAGAGCCTTTATTGACTCAGATCCAACTCAGTTGAGAGGCTGAGTGTGGCAGTAAATTGCAGAGGAGACCTTTTCACCTGGTCATTGCCAAGACTGAGGTACCTGAGTTATCTCACTGCTTCTTTGGGACAGTGAGTTAACTTCTTGTTCATCCTCACCTTTAAGATACATTTTTTTTAAGATCTTAGATGTGTATGAGTGGTTTCCCTGTTAGCTTTTTCATGTTGGGTGGGCCCTGAGCTTAATTGTCTCTCATAATCAAGCATCTAAATCAGACATCCTCAAACTAGGGCCTGCAGGCCATCTGCAGCCGCCCCGCCAGGTGTTTTTGCTGCTGCTGCTGCCTGTCCTGCTTAGCAGGTGACTCATCCCAGGGCCCACAGTCTGGCCTTCCAATGGTCTGAGGGACAGTGAACTGATCCCCTGTTTAAAAAGTTCGAGGACCCCTGAATTCTAGATGGAAGCTTGACAAAGGATTTGAACAGACACGTTTTTTTCTCTAGAGAAGATATTCAAATGGCCAAATAAGTACATGAGAAGATGCTCAGTGTCCTCCATCTTTAGGGAAATACAAACCAAAACCACAACAAGATGCCACTTCACACATACTAAGAAGGCTATCATTAAAAAGACAATGGAAAATATTGGCAAGGATGTAGAGAAACTGGAACTTTCATATATATACTGATGTTGGGATGGTAAAACGGTACCATCATTTTGGGATACAATTTAGCAGCTCCTCCAAAGAAAAAACAGTTACCATGACCCAGCAATTCAATTCTAGGTATAGACTAAGAGAATTCAATAAAATATATGTTCCTACAAAAAGGTGTACATGAAATTTTTAATTTACGTATTTTGGTAGAGACAGGGTGTTGCTATGTTGCCCAGGCCAATCTCAAACTCCTGTCCTCACGTGCTCTTCCTGGCTTGGCCTCCCAAAGTGCTGGGATCATAGGTGTGAACCACTGTGCCTGACCTACGTGAACGCTGATAGCATTATTCATAATGGCCAAGAAGTGGAAACAATTTGGATGATGAATGGTTAACAAAATATCTGTACAATGCAGTATTATTTGGCAAGAAAACAAAAGTACCAAAACATGCTAAAGTATGGATAATTCTTGAAAATAGTATGCTAAATGAAGTAAGTCAGACATAAAAGGCCAAATATTGTAGGATTCCATTATATAAAATGTCTAGACTAGGCAAGTCCGCAGAAAGAGGAAGACTGATACTTCCCAGGGGTGAGAGGAGAGAGAGGAATGGAGAGTGACTGCTGATAAGTATGAGGGTTTTTCGTATTTTTTTTTTTTTGATGATTAAAATGTTCTGAAATTAGATAGTTGTGATGACTACACAACTTTGTGAATATACTAATAATTCCTGCATTGTATACTTTTAAAGGTTAGTATTATGGTGTATGAATTATATCTTGGCTAGGTTCAGTGGCTCATACCTGTAATCCCAGCACTTTGGGAGGCCAAGGCAAAAAGATTGCTTGGGGCCGGTAGTTCAAAACCAGCCTGAACAACACAGTGATTCTCCATCATTATAAAAAATAGAAAAATCAACTGGGTGTGGTGACACCTGTCTGTAGTCCCAGCTACTTGGAAGGCTGAGGTGAGAAGATTGCTTGAGCACAGGAGTTTGAGGCTGCACTGAGCTATGATGAGACCACTACACACTAGCCCAGGCAAAAAATGTAGACTCTGTCTCCAAAGTAAAATATTTAAAAATATGAATTTGAGATGGGAAGATTCAGGAGTTCAAGACCAGCCTAGCAAGAGTGAGACTCCATCTCTACTAAAAAAATAGAAAAATTAGCCTGATATTGTGTTGGGTATCTCTAGTCTTGGGAGGCTGAGGCAGGAGGATCACTTGAGCCCTCGAGTTTGAGGTTATAGTGAGCTAGGCTGAGGCCTTGGTCCTCTAGCCCAAGTCTTTAAAAAAAAGAAAGAAAGAAAAAGAAAGTCTGAATTAATGCTCAAGCTATTTAGGAAAAAAGGTGTAAGCCCAGGGGTCCTCAAGGTTTAACAAACTTTTGTGGAAGTTGCCTTTGGCATTTGATCACTCCCCAGAATAACTATTTTATTTTTGGCTTCTTTGAATTCTTTTCTTAAATGCTAGCTCAGCAACACTTTTTTTCTTTTCTTTTTTTGAGAGAGAGTCTCACTTTGTCACCCTTGATAGAGTGTCATGGCATCATATCTCATAGCAACCTCGAACTCTTGGGCTCAAGTGATTCTCTTGCCTCAGCCTCCCAAGTAGCTGGGACTACAGGTGCCTACCACAATGCCTGACTGTTTTTTCTGTTGTAGTTGTCATTGTTGCTTTAGCTGGCCTAGACTCAGTTTGAACCCACCAGCCTCAGTGTATGTGGCTGGTGCCCTACCAACTGAGCTATATAGGCGCTGCCTCAGCAACACATATATATATAACATTTTATAATATATTATATATATTTTAAAATATAAATGTTTCTATATGTAACATTTTAAAAATATGTATATATTTTTTGGATTAGATTTTTAGTCTATTACTCCAGAGTCATCATGGCCATTTTCATTTTACACTTTTTTTTTATTAAATCATAACTTTGTGCATTGATGCATTTATGGTGTTTAGGGTACTGCTTCGATATACCATGTGAAATGCTTACATTGAACCAAGAAACACATCCATCACAATTATACTCATTTCTTAATAGTTTTGAAATGTACCATTGCATCATGCACATTAGGTGAGGTCCCCCCGAATACCCTCCTAAAATGTTTTATACTCTATCCATACTTATTTCCTTTGGGGAGGTACCCAGTCTCTTATATTACCAGAAATTGAAGTCAGAATCTTTTTTTTTTTTTTTGGCCAGGGCTGGGTTTGAACCCACCACCTCCAGCATATGGGGCTGGTACCTTACTCCTTTGAGCCACAGCGCCGCCTGAAGTCAGAATCTTTTTAATTTTCTTAATTTTAAAGAAGTTTAGGTTGCCA
The DNA here is from genome assembly GCA_963574575.1 of Galagoides demidoff. NCBI lineage: Eukaryota > Metazoa > Chordata > Mammalia > Primates > Galagidae > Galagoides > Galagoides demidoff. Next base: position 13,471 of record CAUYQV010124734.1, read on the forward strand.
AGTAAAATTGTCAGGACAGTGTGCTGAACTTCCTCATACATTCAGCACATTTCTCAAAGGTAAATACCCTGCTGTTGCTTCCTCTCCTTCCTTGTCTGTCTACTTCATAGTTTTTGGAGCCATTTGAGAGTAGGTTGCAGACATTATGGCCCTGAGCCCTAGACATGTTAGCATGCATCTCTGAAGGCCAAGAATATTCTCCTACATAAGCAAAGTATAACTATTAAGTTTAGAAAATTCACCCTTGATACCACACTCATATTTCATCAAATGCTCCTAATAAAGTTCTTTATGTTCTTTTCCCCTGTCCAAGATAGGGGACTAGCCCAAGATCATGCGTTGTTGTGTCTTCTCAGTGATTTTTAACCTGGAACAGTTCCTGTGTCTTTGTGTCCTTTATGACACTGGCAGTTTGAAGACTCCAAGTGAGCTATTGTGTGGAATGCTCTGTAAACTGGGCCTGGGTGAGGTTTCCTCATGAGTAGATTCAGGCTATGCGTTGTTGGCAGGAATCCCACCGAAGGGATGGTGTGTCCTTCTTTGTGCCCATGTCAGGAGGCCAGGGATGGCAGCGTGTCTCATGATTAGTGAATCTCACCAGAATCACTTTTCTATAAACTAAATATGACCTTTTTCTGAGCAGAAATGACAGAATTTGGAGCCAAACAGATTTGGCTTTGAGTCTTGGCCCTGCCACTGTTAGCTCTATGATCTTTTTTTTTTTGAGACCGAGTCTCACTTTGTCACCCTCAGTAGAGTGCTGTGGTGTCACAGCTTACAGCAATCTCCAACTCTTGGGCTTAGGCGATTCTCTTGCCTCAGCCTCCCAAGTAGCTGGGATTACAGGTGCCTGCCACAGCACTTGGCTATTTTTTTATTTCAGTTTGGTCAGGGCTAAGTTCGAACCCGCCATGCTCATTATTTGGGGCCGGTGCCCTTGTCACTGAGCCACAGGTGCTGCCCTAGCTCTATGATCTTAAATCAAGCAAAATATTTTAAAGCCATCTGTAAAATATGTCTTCATTTCCAAGAGTAATACCTACTTCTTAGAGTTATTGAAAGGGTTAAAAACAAATTTATGTAAATTGTTGAGATAGGGCCTGGTACATAGTAAGAACTTGTAACTCTTGTTTTGGGGAGAGATGATATTACCCAAATGGCCGTGGGGTCTTCCTTCTCCCACAAAGGTATTGGTGAAATTGCTCAGAATCTCAATAACTTCATGTGAGGAACCCAAAGGCCTCTCATGTACTTCCATTAATTCCCAAATGGCCAGTGTTCTCCTGGCCTCTTTTGCCTTCTCATCCACCTCCTTTACCCTTTGCTATTGCCCATGTGTGGTGTCCATAAGAAGCCCAGTGGCCCCCAGTGGTGTATTGGTTTTAGGTGTCGATCAATGATGGGAAAGTAAACCTCTCACTCCATCTTCCTTCCCCACTTGTTTTATCCTCTTTCTCTTCTGGATTCCTCAATGTCCTCATCTCCAAATCCTCCTCCCTCTGTTATGCAGGGAACCCCTCTCCAGCTCCCATCTCCAAACTATATGTTTTAATCCAGTGAGAGCACCACAGAACCAAGCCTCCCACCCAGCCATGAAGCAGCTTCCTGCAGGGCAGAAAGCCTTATGAACAGGAACTTCTTTTTCTGTAACATGATTGTTTTTATTCTGTTAATTGTGCTCCTTGTGCAACAGTAATGGTGTGGTGATTCCCTTATCTGTACATCAACATGAGAGGACAACAAATGCTTTGAACCTGTGTGAGCAATACCTTGGGGGAGGCACTGCCAGGCTAGTAATTAGAGTAATTACCTGTGGCTAACCAAGGACCTTTGCATGGGCATTTTACCTGAATCTGAAGGAGAAAGCTCGATTCAGCTGACCTTGTGTTAGACAAGATCTTTGGTTTTTAGAAGTGAGCATCAGCTGGGGCCCTGTTCCCTGCTGATACCGCTTTGGTTGTTTTCTTGTAACCCATCTCATTGAGTCCTGTGAAATGAGCATTGGATGTTGCACCTTCATGCCTTCCTTTAATCTGCCTCCCACTCCTCCTCCAAGGAGCTGCTGGTCTGGACGAACTTGTTTGGCGAGGCCACCTCTGCGAGGGGTGCCTTCTTCACCTGCTGGTTTTTGCATAAATGGGTGGCATTTCCATTGTACTATTATACAGCCCTTTCTCCTGAAAAATTCCCTAATCTTGAAAAGGGAGGTAGGAAGGAGGAGAAAGAAATAGTATTCAACCTGGTAAAGGCCAGGGAGCCTCTGCAAGGAGGTGGGGTGGGGAGTAAGGAGTGGAGGGAGCGCTGTGGGCAGGTAACGCTGCATGGCTGGTGCTGTGGCTGACTTACGGGCTTGGCCAGTCCATTCTCCAGAGATGAGAGATGGTGGGAACCGTGTGGTGTTGCCTAAACTTGAGCCTCTATCACCCTAAAGTATGTTACTTGTTCTAATGAACAATCTTTGTTTGAGAAAAGCCCATAGAACCCAAGTGACATCAGTCCTGAGACCAGTTGTGTTGACCTGTATAGGGTTGAAAATCAAAATTAGTTGCCAGTATGTAAAAGCCAGCTGTTTTAACCTAGATTTTTATGTTCTCTTGGAAAATTAGACAAATGCACAATACAGAGCTCATAATCCCTCATGGCAGTAATCTTTCAAAGCCAAAAAGTGGTTACCTTCTGTATGTGTTACTCAAGATGCATGGTTGATACTTTTAACAAAAACCAAAATAAGGAGCTTAAGGTAAAAAACTGCTTTTCTCTCATGTGACAAAGCTCTAGTTGCCCAGGGGCAGATATGATGACTCCACAGTGTCAGAGGCACAGGCTGTGTCTATCTTGTTTTCTCTCTGTCCTCTGCAGTGGATTCCATCTCCTGGTCCTAGATGCTGCTTTGTTTCCCACCATCTCATCTGCCCTGGCCTAGAGTAGGAAGGGGAAGTTGGAAGGTGCTTCCTTCCGAAACCCAACCAGGAAGTTGCATGTATCATTTCCTCTCACATCCTATTGGTCCATATGTACAAAGCATGGTCACATCTGGCTGCAGATGAACCTGGGGAAATGTGGACTTCATCTGTGTGTGCATGTGAATAGCTCAAATCCACTGCCTACTAAAGGCAGGTGGGAGTGGATAGTGTGGACAACTCTCTTCTGTGCTTCCGTGGGCCTTGCCCACACCTGCTTTCTCTAGTCTTCCCATGAGGCCAAAAGTCATTGCCATTCACTACCTTATACATGATGCGTTTCACTCATTTATGTTACCTGTTTGGTCCCTATAAGACATTTGAGGTTGCATTATCAGCCATACGCTGCTAATCTCTTTTAACACACCTTTTTCCTTTTATACTTATGGTTGCCTCTGATTAGAATTGCCTTCCCTCCCTTCCAGACCTGGCAGACTCCTCAGCATAACTCAACCCCCTGTTTCTTTTCCCAAATTGAGTTATCTCTCTGTTGTCACATGCTACTATATAAACTGCTAATTTTACATAGTACCTTTGAGTTAACTTTATATACTTGCTGCTACCATAGCACTTGGTACCTGATACACTAACGACCAGTACCATTTACTGAGTAGCTCATTCAGAGAAAGACACTTCCTTGAACTTTTATAAACATGACTTTTAATACCCTACAGTGAAATCATGTATTAGTCACGGCCTTTACAGTTCAAATTACGGAAACTTGGCAAAACTGGCTTCAGCACTCCTCTTGTCTGTCCACACTCATTCCCTGCACTCAACTGTTTCTGGAAGGAGTTATCCTGGAACCCTCTGCCCCATCTCTGCATGGGGACAACCCTGAGGTTTGATGCTCCTATGTGTGGCAAGTACCACGGCAGGATTTTGTATAGAAAAACAAATTTAGCTATAAGCTCTGTCTTTCCTGGGACAGTTCTATTGGGTATCCTGTAGATGAAAACATTTCTCTTCGTTGATGAAGGATCTCTCATTTTATATTAATGAAAGTAGGAAGAATCGGGTTCTCTCGGAATGTTTTGATTAATTCAGCACATGCATTCCCGACAGGGGCACTGTGGCTTGCAAGGGAGCAAAAACTGATTCTTGGGGTTGGGGACGGAAATCTTTTTTTATGATAAAGTGCATGTAAACACATAGTACCAAAATAGATACCGAGTTTATTTGTGATATTGCAGTTTCCTGGGGAGAATGTGCTGTGATGGATGCCTTCTTGAAAACAATAACAGATTTCCCCTCCAGGTCTCATCTGCCTCCAGCTGTCACTTTTGTTTCTTTGTTCCCTTGCAACAAAACTTCTTGAAGGAGTAGTCTTTTCTTCCTAGTTCTTCTCATTCTGTCTGTTCTTGAACCCACTCCAGGGAGGTGTGTCACTGCTCCATTCAATCAGCTTTTACCAAGGGCACCAGTGACATCCACTTTGCCAAACCCAGTGGTCAACTTTCAGTCCTGTGGACCATGTGGATCTAGTTGACCACTCTCTCCTTGTTTAGATACCTTCTTTTTTTGGCTTCCGGGATCACTGACCTAAATTTGTTCTCTCATCTCACTGGATGTGCACACATCTCCTTTTTGGGTACCTCCTCATCTCCCCACCTACTCTGAGACTGCTCTCCTGTATGTCCACACTCATTCCCTCTGGGATCTCCTCCAGAACCAGGGCTTTAAACTCTCTCTGCTGGTCTGTGACTCCCAGTTCCCGTCTCCACCTTCATCCTCTCTCCTAAACTTCAGATCTGTATGCGCCTGCTCACTGTCTCATCTGGTAGTTCTCACAGGTAACACTAGGTACCTATTTTGGGGAAACACAGAGGACAGAGAAACATATTAAAAGCACCTGCAAGGATGCAGTCAACAACTATGTCCACAGGACAAATGTTGCAGTTAAACGAAAAACAGAACAAATTCTAAAGAAAAAGAATAATGGAGAAGACACCAATCAATTAAGAGAGATTTAAGAGACAAATGTCAATCAGTTGCAATATATGTACCTTATTATTATTATTATTTTTTTGGTAGAGACAGAGTCTCACTTTTTCACCCTCGGTAGAGTGCAGTGGAGTCGCTCCAGCAACCTCCAACTCCTGGGCTTAGGCAATTCTTCTGCCTCAGCCTCCCAAGTAGCTGGGACTACAGGCGCCCACCACAACGCCTGGCTATTTTTTGTTGCAGTTTGGCCGGGGCTGGGTTTGAACCCACCACCCTCGGTATTTCGGGCCAGCGCCCTACTCACTGAGCCACAGGCGCCTCCCTATGTACCTTATTTGAATACTGATATAAACAACAGTAAAGCAATTATGAGATGATTGTGGGTGTTTGAATGTCGACTAGGTATTCAATAGTAAATAATTATTGTTAATTATTTTGAGCTGTGAGAATGGTGATTTGGCTATATTCAAAAAATATCTAGCCAGAATGTTAATAGTTCTCCCC